>JABFOV010006162.1:0-11035 GCA_022817685.1 Aradophagus sp. ZL-2020
AATTACCTACTTAATTATTCAGTCGTAGAAAGGTTCTGATACTTCTTTTAAGAGCATTTTACCTTCTTATATTCAGTTTCTTGATACTTATTTTAAGTACGAAAATCAAAGTAAGATTGATTCTGACTGAGTAAGCTGATGCTGAAATTCAGTCTCTCGGAATGCACGATTTTTTACAGTGTTGTTACATACAAAACGATATGCGCTGAATTTTTAGATTATCTCGAGACTAATAGTTATTATTAAATAAAAGTTTTATATTGTAAAAAAAAAAAAATATATTTTTGTACAACAAGAAATAAAATGTGTGTATCTATATGTGCAAAAATTAAAAATGACTATGTCATTTACCCCACCACGAATAAAAAAGAGAATTAAAAACTTAAATTAATTTTAAAAATATAAATTAAACGTTTTTGTATAAAGACACTTTAGTCTGCTTTTGATAACGGATGGCATCATGTCGAATTATTATAAAAAATTCAAAAACTGCAGTTCATGTAACTCAGACAAAGCGCCTTTTGTTTGTTGTTGTTACAATAAAAGTGGTCCAAATTATCGAAAAGAAAAGCTTCAGTACTTCGGCAAATATACATCCTTCAACAATTCATCAAACAACCCCTCAACGAGATCGCAAGACTACACGAGTGATTACGGTAAAAAATCAGTTACGACGCAAACGTACAGCCCCGATAAAAAATCGTTTGGCACGCAAACGGACGCCATAGATAAACAAAAATATTAAAGTAAGCGATATAGGTTGTCTTTGTACGGCACACAGACATTCCCAAGTTATACGTACGATGAATCGGTTGGTTCGAAGTCCAAATACGACTATATATAACGGTTTGTTTCTAACATTTTTCTTCGAAATTTTTGTTTAAAAATCAAACAAGTCCGAACACCACAGCTTCACGATGTTCAAAAATATTTTTGAAAGTAAAAGAAAACGGCAAGAAAAAATTGTTGACCGAGAAAGAAAGTTTCGTTGTGCCACTGCTCTCGATTCTCGACGCATTGTTCGTTGACGTTATCTCCAAAGCATAATATTAGACGACCTTGTGAGGAATCCAGCTGACCGTGCGTTGTTTCTCACTTGTCGAGCGTACGCACGAGGCCTTGGTAGTGTCGAAGCGAATGAATGAGTCAGCCGACTAAGGCATAGAAACGAGGCATGTTAGAATCGCGTAAGAGAGATCGCTGTAGTAATTATTTATTTTATTTATTCATTTAATTTACATTCGGTATAAGCATATAAGCTGTACGAACGAGTTTTGCAGTGACAATTTAATAACAATAAACATAATAGTAATGAAATAGGAAATATATACAAATAAAATAGTTACATATAAGAATTAAAATGAACGTATAATATAAGATGCTACGTTGACAAAATCAAAGAGCGTAATAAGAGTGCTCGTGTAATTAAGGTAATTGTATGTTTAATGAGCGAGGGGTCATGCGTAGATAATAAGGAAAGCCATGAGCCACGGGAGAGTGAGCGGTGTTGAAAGAAATTTGAACGTTAGTCGTCGAACATTGGGCACGAAGTTAAGAAATGAATCAGGTCGTCGTTATCACGAGCATTACATAAGCTGCACGGGGCAGACGGATTGAGGCGATGGATTTCCTTATTCAGTATAATCGAAGGTTGAAATTTATTAAAAAGACGCAGTTGAGCGAAAGTGCGGATCGTTTGGGTTTTAAGGCGCTGTAGAAGGTAAGGTTGCGGTACGTAGTCGGTGGCTGCCAACAGATCAGGAGATATACTAATGAGTTGGAATTGGACAAGTTAATTAAATTAGATTCAAGTAGTCGCGATTTGACAAGTTTTAAGAGTAATGAGAGTTGAATGGTTTGGAATTGCGGGTCCTGAATAGGGAGGCAGACACCGAGAGCGTACTTTTGCAACAGAGAGTTAACCTGTAGGACCCAATTGTGTTTCACATCATCGGGGTGAGGAGAAGCAAGATACATTAACCTCCTGAAGCAGAGTCTAGGGAGGCGCGACGCTGGCATTCCGTAGAGTTTGCGAACGTAATAGAGTAAAAGTTTTAAAATGACATATGCTAGTGGGATTCTGCCAGACTCGAGCCTCACGGCATAGCCCGGAGAGTTTCTGCGTATTTTCAATAGTTTTTTGAAAAAATCAGTTTGAATTTTCTCGAGTTCAGGCACGTGGTTAAGTGACCAGACCTGAGAGCTGTATAAGAGGGTGTTAAGCAGCAAACTCTGAAAAAGGCTGGAGGCAGTGACCCAAGAGTCAGACTTGATCCTGCACAAAATGTCGAATATAGCTCCGGAAGCCACGCGAGCTGAGCTAGTAAACTGCTGCAGAGCAACCGTATAAAGTCCGTTGTCGGAGAAGGTCACGCCCGAATAGCGGTAAGTCTTAACAATTTTCAGTGTATAAAAAATTACTATTAGTTATTGGTATCATTGTATAAAAAAGTTGGGGCTGGTGATCTTGTGTGAATATTGCCAAAAATCATTATCACCCTTTTGTTAGTGTTGATAGGTAGTTTGTTAGCGATACAGTATTCATGTAAAGCGGATAAGAGTCGTCTCATCTCGGAAGCTGTATCCGCTAGCAGCAGTAAGTGATCCGCGTAAACCAGGACGGTTAATTCGTTCGAAGGGTCTGTGTTAATACCTCTTAGTCCTTTGCTCGCAAAAAATTTCTCAAGATCTGAGATGAAAAGAAGAAAGAGGTACAGACTGAAGACTTCGCCTTGTAGGACTCCCTTGTCAACAGGTACAGGGTTGGTGTCACCGGCACGTGTGCGTATACTAATTTTTGCCTTGTTGTATAAATCACGCAAAAGGAGGACGAAGCCGCTGCTCGCCCCCATAGAAGTGAGTTTCGCATATAAAGTATCATGGTGTACAGTGTCGAAGGCTTGTTTGAAATCAAAAAAGGCGACGTATAATTTCTGGCGTTTTTTATGGCGGAAAATTTGGATACAGGCGTTCAGAATGAATACGTTATCCAAGCAAGTATGATTTTGCCGAAAGCCCGATTGAGACTCCGGTATAATGGCTTCTCGTTCTGCCCAGATTTGTAGACGACTGTTCAAGATCTGGGTAAATAGCTTAACGATGTTGTTAATTAAAGCTATGCAACGGTAGTTGCCAGGGTTTGAAGTGTCGCCCTTTTTATATAGCATAAACGCAAGCATAGAGCCCCAGGGCTCCGGGACTCGGTGTTGGTTCAGGATGGTGTTGAATATGTTCAGGAGGAAAAGTGTCCAGTTTTGAGGGAGGTGTTTGTACAGTTCATAGGGGATGGTGTCTATGCCAGGGGATTTGCCGCGTTTGCATTTGTTAATGGACAGAGACAGTTCGTCCATTGTTATATGTGCATTGAAGAGCGGGGAGGACGATGGATGTAATTGCAGAGGTGAGGGAATAGTAGAAGAAAAAGTTTAGAGTAAATGTTGTTACCATACATGAACAGGAATAACGTCAGTGGGACTGACTTTGGATCTGTCTAATCAAACGCCAGAATGTCGTAGAATTACTCGCTGTAGCCAAATGATCAAGAAATTTTTGGTGGTGTGCAGATTTTTTAGTGACTAAGAGGGTTCTATAGATCTTTCTGTATTTCATCCAGTGTTGTTTAGAAGGGTTATCAAATTCGTTTTTCAAGCATGTTTTAAGGGCGGCGTTGACTTCTCTCTTAGCCGCATGGCATTCACCGTCGAACCAAGGCTTGGACTGAGTTTTGCGTTTTGTCGAGTATAAATTAGCTGTTGAGGCGGCACGGTGGATAGCTAAGTAAAGTGTGTTCTGTAGAGCATCGACGTTCGGGGAAAGGTGAGAAACTAATGGATCATAGGAGAGCAAACGGGTGAAGGTAGTCAGGGCTGATTGTGAGGATAGTTTAAAGCGAGGTGGGGAAGGGGTGGGGTTAAAATTGGAGTTAGGACAGTGTGAGTGTAGGAATAAGAGAAAGTGGTCTGATGAGGAGATATCATGTGAGACTGCGAGCGCGGTGACGAGGTCTAAGGCGTGCTGGTTACACCATACCAAGTCGATCACACTGTTGCCTTGGGCACCACAAAAGGTGAAATTGCCCGAAATGTCGCCAGCAGTGCGATCATTAAGTAGAATAAAAAGGTCCCCTCCATGACATGGATGAGAGCATTCCCAAAGGGGTTAAGAGTAGCATTCGGCGACAGACGGTTTATTGAGATGGAGGGGGGACAGACGAACTCTACAGGCAAAAAGTTGTAATCGGCTACACGCGCATTAAAGTCGTCTCCAATAAAGATTGGCAGGGTGGATAATGTAAGGTCAGTTGTTATCATAGATAAGAAAGTGGATAGACTTAAGTAAAGAGAGTGATTTAAGGGATTGGAAGGGCAATACATGTAGCCAAGAATAAATTGTAAAGTGTTCGTTTTGAATAGCAAAAAGATCGAGTCGTCGAATTCAAAAATACGTTTTGATGAAAATTTGTGCGCGTTAAAAAGAATAAGTATACCACTACTAGGTCTGCCATGACCCAAATTTCTTGTTGCAAATAGCTGTACTGAGACATAGTGTTCAAAGCCGGTAGGTAAAATGAAATTAGACGAGAGCCAGGTTTCAGAAATACAAATTATATCCGCGCGTGTTAAAATTTCGACAGAGTTGAGTGCGTGAGAAATACCGTGACAGTTCCAAAACATAATATTGATTGTTGATGTTACGGCGTTCGCTTGCGAGGATATGCGGCGAGAGGAGTGCTGTTGACGATCCGAAGAAGTACGGCGAGAGCGGCTATCCGTGGCGACGGTGACTACCTCGGCGATGACCAAATCGCTTCATTGAGTAGGGGCCGGTGGAGGGGCAGGAGTTGATGTCCGTGGCGTGGTTGGCAGAGGGGACAAATAGTTGTCAATCATTTCACTGGTGCGTGGTGGGGCAGGCGCAGAACGTTTACGTGGATGTGTCGCCTTGGCTTGAGGCTTTCTTTTGTTCGAAGGTGGAGTAGAAGGAGGGGGAGATGGAGAGGTTAGGGGTCGTGTAAAGTACTGAGATGTTAATTCCGAAAGGGTTAGACGTTTCCTTTCGATCAGGACGAAGTTGTCCCTCACTTTGTACTGAATCTTCAGGCTGTCGAGCTGTGGGCGTAGTTGCATAATTTGTCTCTTTTTAGCAAGTTCCGCTGGAGTAAGATCGTTTGAAATAGCAAAGTCGAGCCCCTTGAGAGCGCTTATGTTGTGGAATAACGAGGCCTTTATGGTCCTTGTGGAAAGTTGGATCAAAGTCGGCCTCGTGGTCGCAGTCTTGCCGATACGGCGAGCGGATATAATGTGCTCATCTGAAATACCTGGGTTAGCTTTTTGAAGAATGTTTAAGACCAGGCTAAGTAAAGAGTTGCCAGTTGCATTGTCTTCAGGCACCTTGTGCAGAATAATGTTGTTAGCTCGGACCGATTTCAGTAGTAAGAAGACTTCACGCTGAACCATGGATAGGGTCTTTTGCAATTTCAGGACCTCCGTTTCCAGGTATTGAGTGCGTTGTGAATGAGTTGAGAGTGAAGCGTGAAGGTTGCCGATTTCAGTCCTAGTAGTTTTGACTATCTCCAAAATTTCAGCAACAGTGGCCTGGGACGCGACCGAGTCCAGGGTTCTGAGACGAGTTCGACATTGTGAAAAGTAAAGGTTGGGAACAGGTCTGTAGCAATTAGCAAGCACGCGGCGAGATCGCTGTAGTATTGTGTTTCCTTGGTGTTGAAAGAGGACAAACGACCCGTAAAAATGGACTACGCTAAGAAATTCCCCATTAGAACATTATGTATATTATACGTATATTAGTTAGGCGTTTAGCTCATATTTATCCCTTATACGTATAATATTTATCCCTTATATGTATAATATGGTGTTCTATCAGGGTCTGTTCTTTTACTTTGTAAAGCGGTTTCCAGGTACGAAGAAGAAGTGCATAAAAACAATACTGGGTCCGTTATAACGCTCGGCAATGAGATATCGAGATTTGACGGTGAAATGAATCAAATTTTGAATAGCAAAAATTTAGACGATGTAGAAAAGTGGAAAATATTTCAACAATATTTGATGCGTTTTTTACACTTGGTAGAAGGTGCACGTACGCATAATACGCTGCCAATAAACGACAGTGGAATTAAAAAAGAAAATGAAATTCGAGAGGCGACAATTGAAGAAGAACAGAAGGAACAAAGATCTCGAAATAACGAGCATTTATTTGAAAGCGTGCCTTTGAAATATCGATCGAAAGCAAGACTCTTGTTACAGACCCTGATGAGCAAACCGAAGAGTGTCTTTGTGTGGGACGATACAGGCGTTATTTCGATACCCGAAAAATCCGTTTTTTTGCGCGAGATAAGCGTACCACGCGAATACGTCGGAAATAAAGATTTTTGGTCGCGACTCACCCCGAGCCCCCCGCAGTCAACATCGCTAGCTGTACCGCAATCGCCTTGGAGCGCAAAATGCAGCGATTTGTCTAGCTCGCGATCAAACGATTCGGCGAGTGAGCAATATATGTCCCAATCAAGGGGAGAAGAAAGAGAAGAAAGAGAAAAAGAAGAAGAAGAAGATAAAGTCAAAGAAGAACCAAAATCATCTTGGCTGTCTTTTGGTTTGAAAAAATCGAAATGAGTCCGCGGGAACTTGACAAAATTTATTACGATTCGAGTCATCCCACGGGTTTTGCCGGTAAAAGAAAATTGCTCGCTTTATTTCGGGATAAAAAGTTAAAAACCGCCGCATCTTTATGGCTAGATAAACAAAGTGCGTATAACAAACATCGGAGAAACAGAAAAAAATTTATACGTCGTCCGTACGCCGTCACCGACATTGACGACGTTTGGGAGTGTGACCTTCTTGACTTAGAATTTTTAAAAACGTATAACGATGGTTATACGTTTTTGTTGACGGTGATAGACGTGTTCAGTAAGTACGCATGCGTGGAAACTATAAAAACTAAGTCGGGTCAGGAGACTGTAAAAGCCTTTGCAAACATTTTGAAATGTGGCGCGCCGCATCAACCCCTTGTCCTAAAATCCGACAGAGGGTGGGAGTTTATAAATACGGATTTTCAAAATTTCTTATGAAAAGAGGGCATCCAGTTTCGCGCGGTTTGCAACCCCGATATCAAAGCCGCCATCGTCAAAAGATTCAACCGTACGTTAAAAGAACGCATGTGGCGTTATTACTCGCACACTCGTAGTGAACTTTACCTCGACGTCTTGACGTCGCTTGTCGATTCGTACAACAAATCTTATCACACGTCGAACAAAAGAGCCCCCGCTACTGTGATGTTGAAAAACGCCGAATGGGTGCGAAAACTTGCGTAAGATAAAATCTGCGGCGTGACGAAAGAAACCTTTAAATACCGCGTCGGCGACCTGGTACAAATCAGTAGACAGAAAAACGCGTTCGACGAAGAATATAAAAGCGGTTACACGGACGAAGTATTTGCCGTTTCGCGAGTGTTGAGTCATAGATATCCCATCGTTTACGTTCTCGCGGAACATAGCGGAGCGGAAATTGACGGAATTTTTGACAAAGACGGGCTCAGTGGACTCGCGACGAAATTGCCCCGCCGAAATTTGATCGTAAATAAAACTGTAGACGTTGCGGGCCGCGGTCGTGGAAAGAAAAAATTAGTTATTCGGAAAAATCTCCCGAGCGATTAAGTTAGTTGGATTCCCGAACCGTCAAAATGAAGTCGGGACTATTTTGTGACGCTTTGCAGCGACTGTAGTAAGGAATTTTTTCTCGACAACGTCGCGACAAATTTTGTCACACGTTTACCGTGCGAATGCCAACTGATCGTCGAGCGGTCTGTCGGTATAAGTGAAATACATTTTCAACAAATTTTTTTACACGTCGATACGAACAAAGACACGTTATTCTATAGGAAACGAGACAGAGATTTTTCGGTTTCAGCAACGATTAATATCAGCGCCGTTTTTCAAGATCTGAGAGATTTGGTAACCGTAATTAACAAGAAGATTTATGAAAAAGAACACCTACGGTTCGACGTGATGCAATCGGATTTTATTCTTATGTTAAAAAAATGTTACGAATCTTGCAAGCATCGTGTAACGTTGAACAAAAATTAACGACCGTGCTGGGTGTCGCTAAACGCAAAATGCTTGCAATACCGACAGTTTCGAATCGACCTGCAAGCTTGACGAGAGTAACATCGTATTTATTACATGTTTATACCTACATATGTGAAACGGGATCATCCATCACGGGGACGTTCAAACGCCGCTTTTAAACATCGTGCCAATCGACGCTGAAAGTTATTCGTTTGGCGCCACCAAGGTGTACGCGTTTCGTAATATAAAATATTTACCGGTGGTAAAAAATAATTTCGATACAATCGAAATAGATATAAAGGATGAGTACGGAAACAGAGCCTCATTCTCCGAAGGATTGTCGAGTGTGACGCTACATTTTAAAAGGACCGATTAATAGCTTGTTATTACGAAGGTTATTCGCAAAGTCTCCTTATATCAGGACGCGTTTATCTTCACGTAGGACCGCCCGGTCAGCGCGGCAGCGGTATCGGACGTTTTCTCGGTGGATTAATTAGACGAGCGTTGTCGATAATAAAAAAAGGAGTGTGATACGTAGGTAAAGAAGCGGCGTTAGCCGGTATTAATATTTTGAACGACGTTGCGTCGCGTAACGTGCCTTTACGCAAAGCGGCAAAAAGACACCTTAAAGAAACACGTGATAAAATGAAGCGCAAAGCTGAAGAAAAAATCTGACAAATAATGAAAGGCTCCGGGTATAAAAAAAGGAAAAGATCGGCGTCGAAATAGTCGCGTAAGAAACATCGTACACGCAGGGGGAAGAAAGCGACGTTAAAACATAAAAGAACGACAAAACTTCGACGTAATAAAAAAAAGTCATTCAAAAAGAGTTAATCGAGGATATTTTTTCGCGTTAAAACATGACATTTTTACGCACCCATTCGTGCAAGTGCGCTGAAGGCGAATTAGATATTTTCACAATCCCACCGATGTAAACTTCGATCGAAAGAAGATCGTACGTATATTATAAACCGATTTCTTCGTTCACCGACAATTAGCCTATTGAGTTCGTCGTCTTCGGCCACGGGGATGAATTTTTGGACCTGGCGCACACAGTGTTGAGTTTAAAAGTGCAAATGACGCGTAGAAACTCGAAACAGTCGCGTAAGAAACGTCCTACACGCAGGGTGAAAATATCGATGTTAAAACGTAAAAGAACGACCAAAATTCGACGTATTAAAAAAAAGATATTTAAAAAGAGATAAATCGAGGATATTTTTTCGCGTTAAAACATGTCTTTTTTACACACCTATTCGTGCGAGTGCACTAAAGGCGAATTAGTTATTTTCACAATCCCACCGACGCAAATTTCGATTGAAAGAGCATCGTGGGCCATTATAAACGGATTTCTTCGCTCACCGACGATTCGCGTACTGATTATGTCGTCTTCGGCCACGGGGACGAATTTTGGGACCTGGCACACACAATGTTGAGTTTAAAAGTCCAAATGACGCGTAGAGACCCCGAAACAGCGATTACCGCTGACGCCGGGACTGTGAATAACTCGTTACACTCGTTGATCAACCAAATCGACGTTTATTTTAATCAAAAGTTGGTTTCACCGCCAAACAACGCTCAAGCGTATCGCGCGTACATCGAAACTATGCTGAGTTACGGTTGCACGGCGAAGTCGTCGCACTTGTAAACGGTATTGTGATGGATTGATACAGCCGGTAAAATGGAAAACGGAGTGACTGACAACAAAGCCCTGGCGAAAAGACTGAAATTGCTGGGCGACAACAAAACCGTGGATCTCATTGGACACCTGCATTGCAATATTTTCAATCACGAAAAATTTCTTTTGAACGGTGTAGAAATGCGATTGCGTTTAGTTCGTTCTCGCGACTCGTTCTACATAATGACCGCTGCCAATACACCCCTGATAAACATAACTAAAGCGAGTCTGATCGTTAGAGGTGTGAAAATCAGCCCTGGAGTTTTGATAGCGCACGCCGAAACGATCGCGCAAATGACGGCAAAGTACCCGAGCAAAGTGCAAGGGTCGATGTCAAGGCTATTACAATACACAGCGGTTTTTACGGGGAGACGTTCGACAACGTTATACTGGGCCATTTGCCGAGAAGAATTATTCTCGGTTTCATCGATAACAAAGCTTTCAATGGAATGAAAAGTTTAAACCCCTTCAATTTCAAAAATTACAAATTGAATTACGTTTCGTTATGCGTCAACGGGGTGCAAGTGCCGTCGAAACCATTTCGAACGGATTTCGAAAACGGTATGTGGGTAGACGCTTTTCATACGCTTTCTTCCGGCACCGGAGTTCACTTTGGCGACGGCGGCAACTGTCTAGGGCGCTCGAAATACGCCGAAGGATTCACGCTGTTTGCGTTTGATCTGACGCCCGATTTGTCGGTGAATGAGGCGTCGCACTAGAATCTGCTGAAACACGGTAGCATTAGGATCGAGGTTCGATTCGCCCAGGAATTGAGGGAAATGTATCGTTTACACCGAATACGATAGTATCCTGGAAATTGACGCCAGTCGTCAAATATTTATTTATTTATTTATTTATTTATTTATTTATTAAACGGGAATATACTCTTTATAATACAAATGTACAAATCAGTTATGAGAGGAGGGAAGCAACCATTATAACAAATAAAAAAAATCAAAATCAAATCCATTATAACAAACAATCTAACTACACAAGTATAGAGAAAAAGAAAAAGCATTTCTAACTAAAAACAGAAGCGTAGCTTAGCACTCAGTTGTTCTAACGTACTCACAAAAATGTCAATGTCTTTACAATGTAAATTTACAAGATGACAGCCATAATTTAATACATTATATCCACAGGCTTGTGTTCTAAAGCGTTCAACCAACAGAAGATCATGACCACGAAAGGGTCTTTGCGGCACCCGAAAGCCAATATTACTCAACAAATACGGGTCTGAAATCAGACCACGTAAAATTTTATAAATGAAAAGAATACAGGCA
>JABFOV010006163.1:0-11035 GCA_022817685.1 Aradophagus sp. ZL-2020
TACTTACTCTCTTCGTCTTGCAAACGGTAAGCCAATGCTCCATCCTCGTGTACAAGCCACTCGCGGCAGACTGCGAAACAAGAGCGAATGTAAGAATTTACTCAATGATTGTAAGTTGATAATAACAAGTACTAAGAAAATGTCGGGCATACCTTCGTTGACTCGACCAGCCTTCGGTAGCGAGTCCGAGCTGAGCACGGACTTAGCCATAGTTGCTTAATACTCCTTTATGCTGGACCAGTCAAAACACGACGCTCTTCCGCCTTATGTCAGCACTCAGGAATGCCAGCGATTGGGCGTTCTGTCAATGCAACTCTAAGCGTTGCATTCTATACCGTGTGACAGAATACACCACACTACTGGATAAAGTAAGCCGTAACGATGATCAATGACCAATCGCAGCGCGACCTTGCCAGCGCATAGTAAAAGCCAACGACATCTGCAGGACTATGCCGTAAACTTAGGCCTTTAAATACAATGACTGCTAACAATGTCCCTTAGTGTGGGAGGTTTCTTTATCCTTTATGTCATGTCATGTCTTGGAAGATGGTCCACTTTTACATTGCAAAAATATTGTTTAAATTATGATTATATTAGTTTAGGTGAACGAACGGTTGCTGGAGATGCACTGCAGTATCGAATGCAATTAAGATACATCCGGTCATCAGTTGGCTGAAGAAACTGGGTATCCCATACCAAGGCAGGATATTCCCCTCTGCTGTACACGTGTTTTGCACCTGTGTGTGAAATCTATTTGTTGAGTAACTTGGTTTATGATTTGTGAGAAAGTAATTATGAAATGTATGAATATGATATACAGAGCTGTTATTGATTCATTGCATTTTTGAGAATAAGTTTGTAGTCAAATATAGTTATTAGATTGATTTAAATAAAATTGTTTGAGATTAGAAAGTAAAAATAAATTGATTGGATTCTGACGTAACTATATTATCAGGAAATTTCTTTTTATGGATCTAATACAAATCATGCTAAATGTATTATAAAGTTTATCTTAACAATTTTGTATGAGTTCTCATACGAATGTCAATGAAATAATTAATAAAAATATCACACCAAATTAAAAATTAATACTATTGTTTTAATTGAATTGAATTTTCAATATTTGTAAATAATATTTAAAAGCTGTAATATTGCATGTAGATACACAGAAGCAAAGCTGTAAAAAGTGTTACAGAAAAAATCAAGTAGTGAATTTTGAAAATTGTCAAACCTTTTTTTTTTTCATCAAGAATATATTATAAGAAAAAAATTATATAGTTAATGTTTACATAAATTTTATACATTTATAATAATTCATTATACATGGAATTGATCATTTTCAAGTATCAACAAGTTAGGACCGTTTCGAAGCACTGGTCATTCTGGATAAGTTATTATCGTTCAGAAGACATTTTCAAAACAGAGAAATAGTACATTTTTTTCGTAATTTCATGTCTAATACAAACATGTATATGACTCACATTGGTTTATATATATATATATATAATACATGGAAAAGTAAAAACATTCAATATGATCTCAAGCATAATTAATTAATACAATAGGTTACTCCATAAGCACTACATTTTTATAGACCCATTTCTCTGACCTTTTCAGAAAACTGTATACTCTATAACACGTAACATCAAATATACATAATCCCTGATAACAAAAGTGGCTTTCAATATATATTAAAGCGCACTGTCATAAAATCTTATGGTATATCGTTTGAAAATTTTTTTAAAATTATTTGAGTTTAAAATTACTTGAAATCAAATTTAGAATAAAATAATTGTTTTTGAAGAAACATGGTATTTGTACTATATTAATGTTTAAAAACTTTATTTGTATTAGATAGTTAATTCAAATGTCCAGAATTACGTTCATTTGATAAGATATTAAATGAAATTATATTTGTTACATCACAGTCTGCCAATTTTGCAGAGTTTGATGATGCTAATGTTTGAAATATAAATTAATTGCGTGAAGTCTGTAAATTGTTCTGGAATCTGTTAATAAAAAGTTAGTTTGATCGTTATGTGAAAAAAAAAAATTTGTGTATGTATACCATTTGTTACCACAATCAATAAGACCATCAAAACATGTTTTGCAACATATGGTAACAGTCTCAAAAAAATAATTCAAAGTCAGAAATGATTTGTACATTGTACTCCAAAAAGATATGCTAAATTTACAGTTTGCTATCGACTATTCATAATAGTTTATATAAAATAGTTGAATCGCATTGTTAATCATGCTTTATCATAAACGATATTCCCATATATTTGTTTCATCAAGAAAAATGACAATAAAACGTCATAGGAAGGGCTATTCAACCTGTTAAACTACAACAAGAATTTGTTTTCCTGGCTGTTTTGTAAAATGCCTTGGATTGAATACTGAGACCTTCAGATTTGGCAACCAAATCGTCCAGTTTTTCACCTCTTTGAAGAACTGCTTCCAGCGTATTGTGCTGTACAAATAAAGTCGGATCAATGAATATATTTATAGATGTTTTATAGAATATGTGCTAATTTATAATTTGTTATATTTTTGTATCACATTAATACTCATTTCTTTATAAATACAGTTTCATAAAATGTTTGTAAACTTTTAATATTTAAAAATTTACATAAAAAATAAATCAATGATTTAATTATGTAAAATTGGAAAATTTTCGACCATTAACAGACTTTTATTAGAATTTACATTCTCATTATGTGGCTCATGTGGCGACGTTACGACAATTTACTATTGTCATCATCAGGCCGAAAATAAAAAAATAAAAAATAACACAATTTTAAGAAAGTCAAAAGAAGTCACACATTTCAGAAATAATTTGACAACGACACGTGGATTACAAAACAGACGTTAAAATACACCATTATCAATTATGTAAACTTGGCTTCAATTTATAGTCAAACAAGAATTTATACAAACATTTTATATTTTATATATACAATAGTGCATATTACAACATAATAAATTTAACGAAATAAAAAACTTGGCTTACCAAAATAATTTTAGTTTCATCCAAATCATTTTGCATTTTTGTGAGAGCGTCTGCTTCCTTTGGATTCTGATATTTGGCTAGATATACATTTATTTGATTAAAATCTGTTGTTACTTCACTTAAATTAGACCAAGAATCAGGTGGATATTTAGCAGCGAATTCATCTAATACTTTTGTTATTAGAGTATGTGATACTCTGTTAGGATATTCATGATCAGATATCAAAACTCCTGCTAAACTGTCAGCCCTCACGTACACATGGCACATGTATTCTGAAAAAAATATTTTCTCATTTTCTTTTTTGTTTTTTATTTTCCTAATTTTTTAAGAATTTATTTCTGAATTGCTAACAATATTTGAAGCTTGTAGATAGTTTATATCTTCTACATTTGTTTTTAGTTTGTAATTTTAATTACCGTTGTATTTAAACATAAAAAATTATCACTCTATAACAGTATTTTATACATGGTTTACTTACAGTCTTCTAAATTGAAATTCAACATTATGATAAAAAAAATGAAAACTTTATACCCTTAATGTGTAATTTTAAAATATTATTTAGTTGTAATTTCTATATTTTAGTATGAGTACATTTTTTTGCTGTATCTGTTTTACTTATTTTTTGACATTATATGTTTATAATCTTTTAATTTAATTAATCGTACATTAATTAATACTACTGAACAAGAATATCTTTAACTACAATTGTTCTTCGTTTTTTATTTTATTAAATATTAAATAAATATAAAAATAACTACTAATGATTGTCAAAACTCATTTCCAAAAACAAATTACATAATAATGATTTAATAAAACAGTTATTAAAACTTATAAATCATAATTATTAAAATAAGTTAAAATGTTTTTTCTCTTAATGCAAATGACATGTTAATTTACCTCCTTCTTTAACACTTTGCCTTGCTGCCACTTGTGTTCTTTCTGTTATTGTCTTACTGACAAATGCCATGAACTCCTTGACACTTGCTCGTTGGAAATAAGAAAACGAGTTTACATCATACGCTGCTTTGAGTACTGTAGCAGATACTGGACCCTTGTATAAAATTGTACACGCGTACAATCTGACCATTGTGCCTAAAAGAATTTACATATTTATTATAGTAAACAATAAGCATGGAATATTACATGTTTGAAACTAGATCTGTTTATATCAAATATTTTAAACAAAGGGAAGTACAATTTCACCATCATCTACGTTATTAACAAAATGATGCATTTTAATCTCAGAATGATGAAAAAGAAAGTCGTAAAAGAACGAAAAGAAAACTAAGATAAAACAGGATCTATGACATGAGAATATGATCTGTCAAACGTACCTATTTGTTGTCAGTATCTAACAAGTGCCTAATTTGATAACTTGACGGATGCTTGACAATCACACAACCACACACAATCCCGTTACATTCGACGCTTGAATGGTTTTAATGGCGAGAAATGTAAATCATCGACGAATTGATCATTTTTGTTTATTCAGACTGCGTGTCATTAGCGAACTGAGAAAAACGCTCAACTGAAGTGCTTGCAGGCATCAAGCAAGTTCAAAAGTGAAGTTTTTTGAATGAACAATGAAGGAGATACCTCAGCAATGGTGTTAAATAAAGATACAACGTTGTTCGAATGCAGAAATATCTATTGTCTAAGAGTATTTTGTATTTTTTTTCTTTTTGTTCATATTTTAATTTTTATTGTTTACTAATTTCTAATTATTTAATAACTAAAAGAGTAGTTTCTGAATAAATAATAAGTATTTCTTAACGCTTGAAATTACTATAAAGACACGTTCACTTCGTATATTGGCTACGTTCGAATGCAGTACTTAAAGTGCAGTTCACACTTTTCATATATGTTCGATTTTTAAATTATTAGGAAATTTGAAAAAAAAAAAACTGTTTTTTCTTGTAAATAAATGTTAAATAATTTTAATTTTGTATTAATAATAAAATAATAATTTTAAATATTTCATTTTTTTTTGCACTCTGTTTTATTACATTTATAAATTTAAAAGTTAAATAAAACTGTTTTGAATTAATTTATTTATTATTATAAAAAATTAATTTCATACATAATTCAGTTTTAATTATTATTATTTAAATTCTAAAAACTGAGTTTCGTATTACTCGAAGTATTAGTTGATGTTTACTAGTAGTGTATAATAATGGTCAGAGCAGAAATCATGTTACGAAGTGTAACAGTAAGTTGCAGATTTATTACAATTCGTAATGTCAGTGGTTTTTATTGCACAGAAGGAAGCAATGTATTTAATAAACCCCGATTTTGTAGTTCCAGTGCTGCAGAAAATGGTAATGACATTGTATTATGGTACATCTATATAAATACATAAATTATAGGTTAAGTTTTATGGAGTATATTTTTAATAAATAATAATCACTCAATTATAATAAATGATTGATAAAAGGAAAATCTATCATACTCACTAAATGTATTAAAAACAATCATGTTCATTATATATTTATACTGAAATAGTTTTTCAAAAAAATAAGAATGTACATATAAATTAAAAACTATCTTTTTTGAATTAAGTTTTTATAACTTCAGGTTGTTACAGTACACAAGAAATTCATAAATATATCTTTATACTTATTCTTACTTCTTGATTTATTTATATATTTGTTATAACTTGTGATGTTCATGTAAGTATTATTCAGACATCTTTTTAAACATTAATACCCATGTAGTATTATTTTTATAATAAATAGAAATAAAGTCATATCATTTCTGTATGTAAATAATTTTCCAAATAAATCAATGTATTATATTGACATTTTTTTTACCAGTTACAGATCCAGCACCAGTTTTTTTAAACGAAAAAGTTCAGACCCTTTTAAAATCCCTAACCAGGCCTGATCCGAAGAAAGTCTTCAGAAAAAGGATGGATGGTCGCAAATTAACACCACCAGAATATAAATTCATGACTGATAAACAGTTAGCTAGAACCTTTGAAATTGCCAATGAAAGAATGGCGAAGTTTTTACAAATGCCTCCAGTGGTAAAACCTCAACAGGATAAAGTAGAAATTTTATCTGAAGATCCAGAAATTCGTCAACCAGATGTCCCAAAATATGTTTTTACAGATATTACACATGCATTGAAAGATAAAGATAGATTAATTGTTGTACGTGAACCTGATGGTACATTAAGAAAGGCTAATAATGATGAAAGGAAGCGCATGCTTCAAGCATACTTTCCTGTAAAAGGTCGTGAAATGAAAGCTCCGAAAATGTTTCACGGGGAATACTTTGAGGTAAATTTTGTGAAAACAAATTCTACTCAGAGGAAAATATAATAACAAAAATCAAGCATCTGTAATCTAATTTTTTTTATATTTTATAGTAGATTCTTAATATTATATCAATTATTACAAGAATTTTTTATTATATGTTACTATATCATGTAATGAAATTCATCATGAATGCATCATTCAACACTTTTCAAAAAATATATCACAATTTTTGTTATGATATTTTCCTTAGTATAGTAGTATTATGTTATTGCTTCATAACACTTTTGCGATTATTAAGATTTCATGAAATCATTATACAAAAAAAAATATGCATAATTTTTTTTAGGATTTACTAAACCAACAGGAGTATGAATTTATTTTAAACAAAGCGACAGTGCAATATGAACCAAATGAAACTGAATGGCTGAGAGTAACTCATGCTGTTTATGATCATATTAATAATACAAAAGCATACAACAAATTATTGTCAACTCGTTTTTATGGCCCAATGGTGTTTTATTACACTTGGAACAAAGAAATTGACAATCTTTTGCTGGAAAATTTGAGAGAACACAAATTTGAGGATGCTGTTTGGTTGGTGCAATTGTATCAACAGATTCACCCTGACTGCCAATCCGCGAAGATGGAAAATGACGGCGATGAATTGGATTTCATAATGCAATATGTGAAAACTGATGCAAAAAATAAGTCACGTTTAGAAGTAGCTGTAAATACTTGCAAAGAATGGAAAGAGGCTCAGGCGAAATTAGAAGAAAACGTTAAGAGAGCTCATGGTATTGAATAAATTGTATAGGTATTATATTTAATAAAAAATTCACATTTTTTTAAAGTAATTTATTACTAAGTCATAAACTCCCCTTTATAAAATATCCATCTTGGATCCTTTTACAAAAAGGTTTAGAAATAAAAATTAAACCTAAAATAAATGATCGAGGTAATTGATTGATCAATTTATAATGATACTTTTAATTCAAATATTTTGAGTTTATATTAATTTAATTCAATATTACTTGTTAAAATGAGACTCCATTTATTTAAAAAATTCAGTTTCAAAATTAATTTATATTTGTATTCTAAATTCTCATGATTATTACAATTCATTTTTTTTATTAGAGTCTATGCGGTCTATATTACTGTCTATACTATTACAGTCTATACTATAAAAGTTGAATAAAAGCGTATTTTTCAAATTGAAACTTTATTGTTTTACTTTCTTCAAAAGAAAATGAAATTTTAGAACTGAACAACAACCATGACTTCTTATAACAAAGTCATTTAAATGCATAAAAATGTATGTATTTGAAATTTGTCACATTTTATAGCAATGAAAAAAATTATATTCTGAAAAAATATATACTTGAAATATAAATATCATGTATACTTTAAATATGAAATCGTTACACGTTTAATTCGCGTGAATATTTCCTGGAGGAGAACAATACGTTAGTTAAAAATATTTACATGTAAATTAAAATATGTCAGTGTCACAATAACTTAAAATTCTCATTTATCCTCATTGGCTTTATTTAAAATGATATTTAAAAATATGTAATTTAAAGCTTGGGCAAGGATGTACATAGTTAAAATAAAATGTACAGAAACTCAATTTTTTTTGTACTTTGTCAATGTCAGTTCAAAATTTTGAATAATTTAGTTATTGTAGCAATTTAATAACTGCTCCATCGGTATTGATCGATACTCGGTGATGCACTATAAATATACTTTTTCCTTCTCTGCATAGTAATATAAAAACATAAATATGTAATTCATACATATGTTGTAATAAAAATGAATAAAGTTTTTCAAAACTTGTAATTGTTTTCACCGTTGAAAAAATAAAATAATAGAATAATATGAAAATTGTGAAAGGAAATTTAATATGAAGAGTAGTACTGCTTCAAAGTTATTAATTCTGTTAACAAACATGCATTGAAATATTTATTAGTTCGTATAATAGAATAGCAAGAACGCATGCAACAAACTTTTCGACGCTTTTCAAATAAATTTAATTCGCCCGATAGAACGACCACAAATGGGCACAAACACTCTCAATAAATAACCAACGCACCACATTGTCGAAATTACCGTATTAGAGCACATCTTTCAAGTTTACCAAATAGCGTGTTATTAACGGTGATGTATAAATATGTCATTTATCATATTCACACGAACATGAAATAATTAAAGTCACAATCATTCCTCTTCACGTCGCAATCATTCCAATTCGCGAAATTATCATGATTTAACGCGTTGCATACATTTGTACGTTATTATACCCGAAAAATTTTTTTGCCAAAAAAGAAAAAGAACAGTATTAGTTATTTTATAATAAAAATTAAAATATAACTATAGTAATTGTTACTACCGTTGTTATTATAGGTAAATCATAGAATTCGACGTATATAATTTATATGCATACGAAATTAAGTAGCTCAATACGTTGAAAATTTCTTTGTAATTAATAATAAAATAGCTCTTTAAAAAAAAGTCGCTTTTTGTATGCTTAAAATTGCATTTTTATGTAATTATTAAAAATATAGTTTTGGACTTATACAAATGAATTATACAGAGACCGTATGATTTATTGTTTCATTAGCCACACAAATTGCTGCGGCACTATTAATTAATCAGTGGTATTACGCTGTGCGTTTTGTTAAATTTCTCTTGCAATTATTAATATTGCAGGTCAATTGTTTATTCTTATTATAAACTAAGCTTATCAATATATTGGTAGCTACGAGCAATAGATTTACCCTATGTTCACAGAGCCATGATAATTTAAAATCACCGGCCAATCAACGGTATAATTATTTATATTCAAGCACGTCGTGGATCGTTGTGGCTTTACATAGCTCATTAAATAGCTGATATTACTTAAACTTGGTTGCTGTACTACCGTACACAGACGTTAAAAATTTTAAAATAAACTTGGAGTACAAAGCACCGTCGTCGTAACAATACAAATTTTAAAGAAGTGTTATTAATTAAATTATAAAATTATCAAAAATGACATCTCTTGATTGTTAAAAAAAAAAACTTAAAAATTTTTTGTCTATGTATATATTTGTATTTTATTCAACAATTTTTATAACTAGCAAATATAATAAATGACAGTACGAAATACTTTCCCGTCAGAAGTTCAGAATGTTATTCATAATGTTTGATATTTCGTGTACGTGCATGCATAAGTGATTTTCAAAGCTAGTCAAATTGTGACGATAAGCAATATTCAAATTGACGATTTTCCGTTAATGCTTTCGATTGATCGTAGTAATATTTTAGTTTGTATAAAATTCAACCCTTCTTAAATCTCCTTTATAATTCCCATCCTCCCTGGCATATGGTTGTGCTGCCATATGGCGTAAATTTCCATTTTTCAATTTTATGAAAACACTAACGCGTCTTGTCAGATTTGTCTTCAATCGTTTTCTTACGTGAGAATATAGCACATGCATTAGCGTTTCCATTTAAAAGACATTAACGAACGGGCATATCATTTGTGTTGTAGCGGTGTGTTATGCGCAAGGAGTAAGACGAGTTAGTTCCATTCTCCCACAAATAGAGAATCGTTTCGATTTTGATTAAATTTACATACTAATCCATGCAACATTAATGCAGTTTACCAATGTAAATGTTATTATTTCACATTATCCCTAAGCATAGGAACTGATTTTCAATCAAGTTTTGCTAGCATAATTATATTTGAATGCATAAAAATTGGGTGCTCTCTATATTTGAAAAAGTGAAAATTTCATTTTTTCGGTGAATTAATTAATTTAACTTAACTTGCAACGAATGAAATGGACACTTTTTTTGAAAGTAGACTTTTCAACTTTTCACAAAAATGCAAATATCCACATTTTTAAAAGTAAAATTATAACAAAATAAAAAGAACACTGTAGCAAATGAAATAAATTGTTAAAAGATATCTTTGATTCAACTCATCGCTCGTATCTTCGAATAATGAAAAAGATTTTTACAACATTTCTAAACTGTTCTTATAACTTAACGAATAAATTTTCACTGACAAATTTAATTTAATACAATAAATATGACAAGAATATTTTAGTAATTCAGACTCTATTTAAAAATAACAAATAAAAAGGAAGGATTAAAAAAGCAAGAAAGAAAAGTACTTGTCAAAAGATCAAATCATCCTGAGATTGAGAATGACGTTCGAATATTCATTTCTTTTTTTTCCTTGAATCGTAAAGCAAACATTTGGTTCTTTGGCGGAAATCCCTTTGTCACCTATTATGGCGTAAATATAACGATGAAAGCGTTGAGAATAAGTTTCTTGAGCTAAATTTCTTGATGCTATTTTTCTTCAAATATGTCAATGATATCTTTTAATGAACTAAAAAATTCGCGAGACATTTTGGTTGACACATAAAATAATTACATTTAAAGATTTTCCATTTCAATTTTAATTTACAATATGTATTAAATCGTCGATATAAAAAACTGCAGTCGAATTTTATGAAGAATATATTTCTGTCACCACACATTTCATGTAAAAAAAAAAAGAGTTGAATAATTCCTCATACTGTTTCAAAATAACTTGACCCTAATTGTAAATCTGGTTTACTTTTTTTTTTAATACAAAAGCTTCATAAACTTAAGGGGGTTTTTCGTATCTTTTGCCTTAAAATAGGGCTACATTTAAGATTTTTTTTTTCGAAAAACAAAACAATATACACGATTGAGGTTTTCATCATTGTTTCGGCTATATACTGGACTAT
>JABFOV010006164.1:0-11028 GCA_022817685.1 Aradophagus sp. ZL-2020
GCAGAAAAATTAAAGTCCAGTCCTGCTAAAACTGCGGGACTCTGTCATGCTATTTTAGCCCGACATGTCATTGCTTTCCTAGTCCAGCAGAAACTGCTGGACTTTCCCGCTGCATTAGCGGGAAATTTTTTTCAGTGTACGGGACGAAGTTCTTCTCGCGCATGCTCTGTGATCGCATCAAACATCGTTTTCACATTGGCAGGGGTCACGTAAGCAAGTGCTAAGAGCATGTGGACATTTGTTCTTAATTCTCTGTCATTCGGGTCATTATATGATTCTTACAGTCCTTCCGACTAGACTTTCCGATAAAAGGATTGATCAAGGTGAAAGAAGCAGCACGAAACTTAAGCCTCTGGAGCAATAGACATGAGAATAATGTTAAAACATATTTACAATTATAAATTTACAAAAGTATAAAAGTTAGCCTAAATATAATCTATCAAGTAAATATCAATAAATATCATAATAGTACGTAGTATAAACTGAAATATATATATGCTCTCTCGTATACAATTCAAATCCAAAATTAATATTTTACTTGCAGTAAAATCATAACAAATCATTGAAAAACCAAATATAGAGTTAAAAACATTGTAAATATAAAAAAGGGAGTGTCGATTAGCCCACACCCGTCACCCGTCACCCGTCAACCGTCACCCGTCACCCGTCACCCGTCACCCGTCACCCGTCACCCATTACCCGTCGTCTGTAACCCGTCACCCGTAACCCGTAACACTCATTAATACATCTGTTCACTGGTACCCATTAACCAGTATTGAAATGTTTCGATTTGAAAATTCGCGCTGAAATTCGCAAAATAATCTCCGTTTTTATTTTGAATCGAATGATTGCTTTGAAATGTATATTAGTGTATTGGAGTCAGCCGTCTGCATACAAAATAAGTATGTATAACTAACATAATTTTACAAGACAGCTGTCAATGTACATCAAAGTTGCAGGAAATTATAGGAAAAGAATTTTATGTTTTGTTTAAATTTAATTTTTAAGTTTTGAGAATTATTTCGAAAGACAACAAAACTTACATAAGCAAGTTTTTTATGAAAAGCTTAGGAAGAAAATAAAAGAGGAAACAAAAAATGAAAAATTACTTTCTTCATACATCCGTTACCAATGCAATTTTGATAAAGAGCGACAGTCAAAATCAACAGGAATTTGAAAATCATCATGAGTATATAAATTCTTATTATAATTTCATTCTTCATAATTTCATAATTTCATTTTATATTTCTATCCCATAGATGTGGTTTACATTTAATAAATTAATAACATTAATTTTTAGGACGATTGAAAGAAATTGTGAGGCAATTGTGACTGTCAAATTAGTCACAGAAGGTGAGACAGCGTGCTTAAAGATTACAGATAGATCCTTTAACAACGAAAGTCATGATCATCTAAAGGTCATTTAAATTGTTATGCACTCTGGTTTAACGAATATAGAGTTTTATTATGAAAATTTTTATAATGTATTTATGATAGGAATGCAAAAGAAAAGCTATAATACATTTATGGAGCTTTTTATATTTTTTATATATAATTGTAATCAATTCTTTTCCTATAATTTCCTCCATCTTTAATGTACATTGACAGCTGTGTTGTGAAATTATGTTAGTTATACTTATTTATTTTAAAGCAATCATTCAATTTAAAATAGAAACGGAGATTATTTTGCGAATTTCAGCGCGAATTTTCAAATCGAAACATTTTAATACGGGTTAGCGGGTACCAGTGAACAGATGTATTGATGAGTGTTACGTGTTACGGGTGACGGGTTACGGACGACGGGTGACGAGTGACGGATTACGGGTTACGGGTGACGGGTGACGGGTGACGGGTGTGGGCAAATAGACACTCCCTATAAAAAATGAACATTAAGTTGCGGAATAAATAACTTAAGTAGTAGAAAGGTTAATTAAATGACATAGTATATTAATCAAATTCAAAAGTAAACATCGCAATCTACAAAGAGGCGCGCTCCCGCTAGACAGTAAGAAAATGGATATGCAAGTTGGTCTTAAATTTATTGAGACTTGCCGAATGACGGATATAAGGAGAGAGTGCATTCTAAAACACGAACGCCTGGACGAGGAAGAATCTGCGATACATTTCTGTCCTCGCGAACGGTACATACAACTGATCAGGATCAGTTCTCAAATTTTCACTTGTTTTAGTACGCAAAACAAACATTTCAGTCAGGTATTCCGGGCCACAGCGATTAATGATTTGAAAGTATACACACCCAAGAAATAGCGCCTTCTATTTTGTACAGTAAGTTGTAGCAGTCTAACAAAATATGGCGTAACATGTTCAGTAATTCTCGCTTTTGTAACAAATTAAACACATGCCTTAAGAGCCCTATGAAGCTGATTTTCTATGTGGTTTGTTATATTTGTAAGTACAAGGCAGCAATAGTCAATCTGGGTAAAAATAAGGGACTCAATCAAGTGCTTGCGAAAATCGAAATTCAAAAAGTTGGAACTATAACATAACTGTCTCAAAGTTCTTTAGATTACAGCACACACATTAGCAACACGAGGTCTCCATGTGAGACGAGAATCATTAATCTGCCCCAAATCACGTGCACATGTCACGTATTCCGCGTCGACACCAGAAACGTTAAATTTGGGCAGATCAGACAGTTCAATATCATCCAAGTAGCGGACAGTCGCAAGCAACATGACCTTGATTTTGCTACCATTCAGTAGCAATTGATTCTTAGTGCACCAATCCAAAATGGCTACAATATCTTTTTGAAATAATTGCAAACACAATACAAATCTTGAGGCTTACAATGATAAAAGATTTGTAGATCATCAGCGTATAACAAGTGCTTGCAATGTTGAAGAACAGCGGACACGTCATTTATAAGAATCGAAAACAATAATGGCTCCAGTATAGATCCCTGAGGAACTCCAGTATTCATTGAGACCTCCCGACTAGAATTAACAACACCTTGTTGCCTTCCCGTGAAGTAAGAACAAAACCATCGAATAACGGTATCATCGCAACCCATTTTACGTGGTTTGAACAGTAGAATGTCATGCTTAACCATGTCAAAGGCTTTTAAGATATTAAATAAAACCAAAAAAAAAAAAAAAGACAATTATACAGTCGGTTTCAAAACATGTATCATCCAAAAGACAAAGTAAAACTGACTGTGTAGAATGCTGCTTCCTAAACCCGGACTGAAATCTATCTCGAAAATCGCATTTTCTCATAAATTTTGACAGTTGACGAGCGACTATCTTCTCAATAACCTTTGAAGCTGAACACATAGGGCATACGACTTTTCCAATGGGTACAACCAGTGATCTTTTCCAGATATCACAAAAAATTCACAATATTCAAGAGAAGATTAACAATTACTAGAAGAGCCTTTTTACTGAAGTCAATGGGTATATCATCATACCCTCGTGCATTGGAGGATAAGGCTTCGACTGTCGCGATAAACTCTTACTCAGTAACATTTGCTTACTCAGTAACAAATTGCTGAGGTCTCATTCTGCGTAGTAACACAGGACTAAAGTCACTGCAGAGAGAAGTAATAGTCTCAACAAAGTAGGCATTTAGTTCATCGATCGTAAACGATGGCTGAGCTTGTTCAGATTTAACCGGAGCAATACCCAAGCGCCGAAGCTCATGCCATAGACTCCCAGCATTAGTCGCCGAACTCAGGACACGCATGTCATACTCAGCACGAGCATTTCTAACTATTACGTTGACGCGGTTATGCTAACGGCGCAGCAAATTCAGTACTGAACGTCGATATTTACAGCATCTACGTAATTCATCTTTTTCATGCATTTCAGAGCGAATAGCAGGAGATAACCAAGGAGCAGCTCGCCTGCATGGGGTGAATTATCTGATCGGTGTAGCAACATTTATACATTCAATTAGATATTGGTTTATGATATGTATAGTTGTAGATAAGTTATCCAAATCTCGATCAAGATTTTAAGGTCAAAATGCATGACAACATTTCGATTTATCAAAACAGGAGGCACTCTGTATATTACATGTATGATTTCATGTCCCGACAAGAATGGGAAGCAAAATTTATCAAATTCCACTGCCTTCCTTAAGTCATCCAAAAAGCATTTATCAATGGCAGGAAATGCAAGCGTTGAGTCGTGAGTAGGACCAAAATCCAGTCTGTATAGATCATGACCGCTCACAAAAAGCTATCTCGCAAAAAATCAATGTTAAAATCACCAATCAAAATGACATTGGTGTATAATTCAGCAATTATTTCGAGT
Organism: Aradophagus sp. ZL-2020; assembly: GCA_022817685.1. Classification (NCBI taxonomy): domain Eukaryota; kingdom Metazoa; phylum Arthropoda; class Insecta; order Hymenoptera; family Scelionidae; genus Aradophagus; species Aradophagus sp. ZL-2020. The sequence continues at coordinate 4,275 of JABFOV010006164.1, forward strand.
TGAGCTAAAGAATTTCGTAAGTATTTTGGTTAGGTGGTCTATAAACAACAGCGAGGAGGATCTAACCAGGGGTAGGGTTAACTCTAACAAAGGGAAACTCACTAGGATCAAATTCACTGCATTGTGATTTATGTATCACAGTGGCAGACAGAAAATTATGATGGCACTGAAGTATTAAACGTTTTATACTAAACGAAAAAAAATAAACAAGTCCAATTTTTGAAACATGTACAATGGTATTTTTTCTTGAATATTTTTATAAGAACAAGTTTTAATACGTTTATATTTTAGTAAGTATAGAAAAAATTTTCACTTTTACTCTCAAATTTTTTTATTACATTATTTCCTATTATTTTTTGTTTATTAATAAACGTTGGAAACTTCAAATGCATGAATGATGCACATAAAGACATACCTTACTTTCGATGCTTTGATTGTCATCACAGTCATGACGCAGGAGGGTTTAATTCTGGAGTTCAACAGATTAACTTGAAATCCCAGCACTGAGCCATGTCTCAAAGTTTGCAATGACCTGAAAGAAGTGCTTAGTGAAGCAATTTCTAAATTCTGTGAAATGAGAGGTTTTCCGCAACGATTGTGCATTAACATGACAGACTGATACAGATCCCTCCCTGTCCAAACGGTGCAAACCACGCACCAACCGTCATTCAGCATGCATTGCTCCATCGTGACCACAACGTGGGCTAGATGAATCCCTCAATTCAGGCATTGATCTACCTTGGAATTCATGATGATCAGAAAACAACTAAACAGTAAATATAGTAGGCTCTTTATAGACGGTTTTTTTTTATAAAGATTTTCCCATCTGTCATTCAACAGAAGTGATATCCTCTCTGCTGCACCAAACGTTTAATCTCAAACCATTTGCGACGTTCTTCAATAGTTTCACGTTGGTTTATATATACAATGTCGTCGGATTAATTTGCCATGATATCATTGCATCTCATCTGACCCTTCACCCGCTTGGCTTGCAGCCACGCAGTGCGAAATGCGAATGAAATAAAGCGCACGGTCAGGGTGACAACAGTCCTTCACCTAGATTTTATTTCATGCATGTTAAAAACATGCCAGGATTCAAATGAAACAACAATCAGTTCAGCTAGCCTGGTGTCTACACCAATACGATCGTTTAAAATTTCACGTGTCAAGCCAACAATCACAATTTCACAAACTCTGTTCATCAAGAATTCAAAATCTCTTCTAATTTCAGCATTAGTACGTTTGTCCGTGGCATCTCTTGACCTTACCCCAGTTAATTTATCATCTAATTAATTAATAATAAGATCTAAAACATCAATTCTTGCGGAGTTAAAATTACAAATGGAAACAAAGTCATCTAACTTTATATCAATATCAGACAAATCACTTCTCAAAGACATACGTATCTCAATATCATCAATTTTTGAAAATAGTATAGGAAGTGTGAAAAGTTTCGTATTTGAGACTGAAGCAGAATCAAGAGAATCCACATCAGATTCGAAATCTGCCTCAGTCGTGCCTTTTGGCGCGACTACTTGGACGAACTGGTTTGATTTGTATGCATATATTACAACCGACTATTTGATCATTAATTTTGACTTACTGAAGTTTCTTACAGTCAAGACGATAAAGCCTATTGCATGTGCAGCACTAAATATTATACTAAATATTATAATAAAAATATTAAATAATTAGACGAAAATTATTACACCTAATTTAGCATTCAAAAATGAATATGATAGTTATCAACAGTTTTGTAGTAACAAAAAACACGATGAAACACAGTTTAGAATAAGTTATTGAATATTAGTAATTGATTAAATTATTATGCATATGTACGTTATATAACTAACAAAATACCAATTAAAGATGATAGAAAAAGTTGCTTTTTATTAATGCGTGACAAGCGACTCGCATGGTCAAGAAAATTATCACCGTCCCGTTCCAATGTGCACATGACATTAAGGACAGAGGGTCATCAGTATAAAATTAATTTACAATGAAATTAAATACGATTCACGTAAATCTTGTTGTTATAACATTAAACAAAAATTTTCAATCATGCAAATAAATGCTTAGTTTGGTAAACAAAATAATAACTGCGAGCATAAAGTGCAAATAAAGTGAATGTAAACAAACTAAGTTTCGCAAACTAATATGGATGATTGATTAGCGAATAAATATTGATTGATAAACAAATAAAGTATTGTTTGCAACCGATTCAATAATTATAAAAATCCAAATTTTTAAGATAAACAATAATTAATTGCAAACTTGTTGCAATCGCGTAAATTGATTTCATATTTACCGCCCTTCAACTGTTGCTTAATCTAAATGGACTGAAAAGAGAAAAATATCACTCTTATCTCGATACTGAAATTAAAATAATAAAAAATGACCGAAATACGCTCGATGCATAGACGAAGAGAGTCCAAATACTTTTGACTTGCAAATATATTCAACTGCCAACGACCACTTTCAACCTAATTTGAATTGTTCCAAATGTTTCTTGCTGTCATTACAATTTAATGGTTTATAAAGATTATTAAAACTTTTGTGAGAAAAACGCCTCTCAAAAGAACCATCACCTTAAAGTTTAAAGGGACCACGCGCCACTATTGAATATAAAAACAACAGTTTTTAACGAAAAAACAACAAATTAATAATAATGAAAAATGATCTTTATATCGCGCCCAAAGGTAACGACTCGTTACCAAAATAAATAATTATACCGTCAACGACTCGTTGAGGTTTATTGAAAATTAAATAATTTGAAATAAAATAAAAGAGCAAGAAACGGAACAGAAATTGATGAAATCTATTCGACCCAATAAGAAACAACCTACAGATGCAAGTCCTTTGAGGGGACGAAAGGATCCTGTTACAAGCGACACACTTGCAAACAAGAACGAAAAGACGGAAATTATTGGATGGCAGTTTGGAAGACAATGAATGAGTTTCAAGACAGGTAAAATATCAAGGCCCTGTAAATAAAGGTCGCAACCGCCGACCGTCACCAAAATACTCACAAGAAAATGACTAATAGATGAACTGACCGAAGCCCTGATCGAAGCGGAGTGAACTGGCCGGACGGTTGCGCCTTATCGTATGACAGTTGAACTGTCGACTGTCTCCTGGGATTCCTTGACGAACTGACCCGCAGGTTGCGGATGCGCCGTATTCAAAGGCGCGGTCGACGGTGACGTCGTCGCGTTCAATGACATCACTAATTATCGGTCACGAATTCCCTTGTTTAACCGTTCCGATTCAAAATAACTGACAACTAGATTGAAGTTATAGAAATTTTAATTTCAACGAATTTACATTTAATCTTTATTATAATTATATTACGGATGATGTCCTTAATTGCGAACAAGTATTAAATAATTAAAAATAAATAAATCAATCAATAAATAAATATATTAAAACATTTACTAAAATTAAGTAAATACAGGTTACATATAAATTTACAGGAGATTGGTCGTATAATAATTCCAGTTATTGTAAGCCCGTTGTTTGTGATGTCTGTCCACATATTGATCAGCTCAAACGGACAAACTGCTGGTGTGACCAATAAGATTCAGATCATGTAGTAGTTCCCCAAGTAGAAGTTTGATCAGGCGTCCCATTATATCATTAGGTACCTTTTAGGGCGCGCAATATTAGGGCGAACTTTACAGCACCCTTATAGGCACCTTTTATGACACCATTATAATATTTCCAAGAGCATTATCATTCGAGGGCCCTTCAAGGCCCCAAAATATTCAGCCTTTTCGGGCAAGTTAAAAGCACGCTGTCAAAGGGTCTGTAATGCTAGCAACATAAAAAGGCCCATAAAAGTAATTCAAAGCAGAGCCCTTATAAGCGATGAAACATCTCTCCTTTAAGGGACCTGTAATAGTGTCAATATATATAGCCCTAAGATGGCAATTTCAGGCAGGGCCATTATAGGGCCCTTTACAGATGTTCATCTATTTTTTTAATACTCTCATGATGAAACATACCCCCTTCACCTAATATGGTGGACGGGCAACAAGGATAACAATATCGACATGTCATGTCAATGCAGGGCTGCAAAAATGAATGGCGCTTTTTTTGAATGTTCATAGAAACAAGAGAATATTTTAATAAATACATCCTACAGAGAAAAAGGAGATTACTGGTGTGAATTGGCGCCTGTATCGAATCGAATCGTAATGTAGCTATGTTCATTTTCGTTCGTGATTCCTTATTGGTTTAAACTCTGGCGGGACGATTTAAATCTCTTAATCTTATAAAACTTGATTATATTTTGCGCTACGAGCGTTACATTAATTTAGAATTGAATTTTTAAATTGCAAATTCTGATTATTCTTTTTCAATATTATTTAAATGAAATGTAAAATCAAATTTTGAGATGAAAAAAAAAACATTACAATTTTTTATATTTATATTCTACAATTCAACTTCACATTGCGAGAGATAATAAATTAAATTAAAAAAAAATTTAAATCAAAGACAAATTGAAATTTTAAAATAAAAATTGAATTTCGATTTTAAATTAATATGACGCGCGAAGCGCGTAATTAAATCTAGTTATTAATAATTACTTATTGATAAAAATTACATTAAAAGGAAATTCTAAACAAAAAAATAATATTTCTCTTCTATATTATAATGTAATAAAATTTAGTATATTTACATTTTATATTGAATATTAAATATTTAAATATAAAAATTGTTAATGCATAATTAATAAATAATTATAATAATTAAATATTCAAAAAAATAAGTTAATATATATTGATCTATGTTCCCATGTGTTTAACTTTCTAACCTACAAAAACATTGACCACAACATGAGAATCTGAATGTACAAACAAATTCATCATAAATACATCATTTGAATTACATTCTAATAAAATTGAACTAAACCCACCTTGACGAAATGAAAATATTAGAAAATATTAAAATTCACATTTAAAATATTAGCTGCGAAACACTAGCTACGACCTATGCCTGTTCACATGTAAATACTTACACAATTTAAGATAAGTACACACTTGAACAAAACGCAACCTGATTGGCTAATTTTACACGGATCAGGAATCATCACGACGCATCACGAGAGGATTAATGGCTGACATATACAAAGCCCTTTACAGCTCGTGTACAAGCAGCCCTCACAGGTAATAATACAACACATTTTTAAGGGACCCTTGATGGTAGCGATATATACAGTCGAAACCCCTATTTAGTGGCAGCGTCGGGGGTAGCTGCCACTAAATCGAATGCGCCGCAAGTCACGCCCACACAGGCGGAGGCGCTGCCGCGACGTACATGCGGCGCATTAGGTTGGGGGAACATCTCCTCATCGCTGCCACTAAATAGAGTACCACTAAATGGGGTTTTGGCTGTATAGTCCATAATGATACCTTAAAGCAGGGCCTTTTCAACGCCCTTTTGAGAAGAACTTTTTATGTATCGGCCAAAAGTGGAACTATCAGTTTCCCTAGTAGAAATTGGTCGGGCATTACTTGGGGTGTAATGCAGCGGCAGGCCAGGCCCAAATGTAAACGCGAGTTTGCAGAAGAAAAGCTGGTAAAAAATGGGTGCTTTGAGCAAGGACTGATGGCACGGGGGATAGCAGTTGGACTGTCACGTCGGAGACCAGCGTTTCAAATCTCGGATGATGGAGCATTAGATGTTACAACACAAAATAATTTCGTCAGATAAAAACAATAAAAAATAACGACAAAGGAGGGTACTCCAGGGTGTTTAAAGTGGCTTAATTTTTTATGAGTTTTTAAGAACTTACTAGACGATCTAATAAAACGCAAAAGATTTGTGGCTTGTCCCCGCTTTAATAAATCAGTCTAGTAATTAGTAATGAATTTCCAAACAGATTATGCTAAGATTTTTTTCTACGTGAAAACGTTATAAATGGAAACTATTTAGGTTTCTAAAATGGTCATTCTAAAAATTTTATAAAAAAAACCTTTAAAGGCTTTGATTTAGAAACCCTAAAGTGCTCGATAATGGAAACCCTATAATTGCACTGAGAGAAATTATATACGGATAAATAATATAAATCAGATTAGTAATTACTATGTTTTGTGGCAGCCTGGACTTTTTGTCTGAAACGGTTCAATAGCACTATGAATAAATGCTTTTTTAACGTATATAATTTTTTTTTTTAAAAACTGTAAGTAAATTTTACTATGTCTACTAATAAAAAGTCGTGATTTATAGCGAAAAATTATTACTCATAATATTTGATAACATATAAAGTTAAAAGTGATGTATTAAACATCCTTTATTAAGAGTGGTAAGTGTTGAAGTTACTCTGTTACATAGTAATTTTCTCGTGATGGCAATCGCAATGTGTATACTGATACCTTTGAAGTTGGTTGTTGACCGCGTTGCGCGCATTGTTTTGATATTTAATTGTATTAATGTGACACGTGCCTATTATAACTTTATTTATTTGAGCTTATTTTATTTTTCCAAGCCTTATTATCCAAGTCTTAATGATGAGTTCACGGATGTACACGGAACGTAAAGCCAAAAGTAGCTCTTTTCACCACTTTAAAATTTTCAAATATAATAAAAATTAAAATTAAAATTCTCAAGAAAAAAAAAAAAAAGAAAAATTATTTGACGATTAAATCGGCCTTAAAATACAAATGAAAATTTATTTTATTTTTATTTTACTTCATAAATATATAATGCTAAAAAATGAAATCAAATTGAATTAATTTTTTCAATAAACACA
>JABFOV010006165.1:0-11027 GCA_022817685.1 Aradophagus sp. ZL-2020
GCATCCTTTTTGTGAGTGCTGAATACAAGAAACGACATTTTCAATTGCCGAATCATTTAAACTGTCAACAACATCGAAAACCCTGCCGTCACATGGACTCCTTTTTCGTGGCCTATTTCTCGAAGAAATCCACTTGCATGGCTAAGAACGTACCGTTGATCTCGATTCGTTCCCTCCTCTTGTCCAAGAGCACTTCCTTTTCGTTTCGGCTTTCGATGTGATAAAAAATGAGCGCGCCCAAAAGCAGGTAGGTAAGAAAAAGCATCAACAGGACGAGCCATTGCTTCTTCGACATGTTACACCCGGGGATGCGGCGGAGCAGGGTGAGCTAAAGGGACCCCGAAGTGGTGTTCCTCGAGGTGGTCGAGGCCTTCGTCATAACAGCATCATCGCTCCGTCACTGTCGCTCCTCTGCGAATAATCACCGACATACGTTACGCACTCGGGACCAAGACTTTCCGTGTGCCCGACACGAGTCGCGCTTCGAGTAAGCCGCTTATCACGACGGCCGAGCACTTTTAAAGACACAACCTTTCGATTATTGCCTCGATCCACCGATAAAGATCCCTCGGTAAATTGTTTATCGCGCAATTATGGTCGACATTGATATTTCATTCGCTCGAACGCTACGCGCGCCAATATACGATAATCCGCGGAAAAGTCCGGTGAAACGCATTGCTCGGACTTTCGGCTTTTACGACCGATCTTCGAGGAAATAATGACACAGCTGAAGTGACCGAACGAGGTCGTTTTAGTAGTTTTTTCATTGTCGGGGATGGAATTCGGGAGTTGATACGTAAACTGTAAGCAAAATCTTGAATTGTTAGGAATACATACACTGAGAAAAATGTTATATCAATTGTTGCGATGAAGAAGATTTGAATTCATTATTTTTCGTATTGATTATGGATCATACCAAAAAATTTACAGTTATCAGTATTAAATTATTGGTATTACAGATTATAATAATATAGAAATGGTATTTTTAATTCCGATTGTTCTCTCAGTGTGCATACTATGAAATTCAAGTTGAATTTTATAGTCTAACCAATGAAATTACTGAATTTTAAAATTTGTCGCAACTTCATCGACGAGTTAGCATTTGTAAGTGGTTCAGTATGGTGAAAGAGGTATTTAAATAATAATAAAAAAAGCAAAAGAAGAAATTATGAAAAAAACTACTATTGCATGTCAATGTCCTTCGTTCTTATATATTAATTTTTTACTCGCAAAACCAAATAATTTGTAATGAATAGATTTCCAATTAAAAAATAGTTGGATTAATGTTAATTTATATCCTTCGTTCGGTTTTTTTTTTTTTTTCAAGTTATAATTTAAAAAAATTTTATCTAAGTGTGTTGATTTTTTTTGATAAAAAAGTAATTATTGTGATTAAGTTAATTGAAAATGTTCGCTCGATTTTTTACGCATAATCGTGAGGTACTACAATCTTGCCTTTAAGATTGAGCCATGGAATGTTTTCGCACACAAGCTCCGGCTTATTCGCTCGCACAGAGCAAGAGAGCGAAACGTCTATTCGTGAGATAAACGTTAAGCTTAGATACGCTCTAGAAATATTTCGCTAAGTCAAGTGGCTGCAATGACAATTGTAAAACGCCATAACTGAATAATTGTTTAGTTGAAAAATATGTTGTAAAAACATTTGTATGTTGTAAAAACAATTGTTTGTTTAATGTGATGGACAACTGATAGTAATCTGTCAATAATTGTGGTATTAATATTTTTTTTATAGTTTTAAAAATATTTATCAATAAGTTTTTTGACGATTCTTGACCACCTGAACTTATTTCTGATTAAAAAAATATGTTAATTTTATATGAAGTTATTATTTTGTATTGCCTATAGAGAATAATTTGTCAAAAGCATATATATATATGTGTAAAATTACAAGAAATCATTTGATTTTCACAGAAAAAGAGTTTTTAGATAAATCTATTTTAATGGTACATAATTTAGATTTTTTTTTTCATAAAAAACGCAAATAAATATAATGTAATTGTATTGTTCTATAACGTGAAACATTAACGATATCAAGTTGTAATTATTGTTAGCTAATAACATCTCTAGATCGTTCTGTTTCATTAACTAATCAATTCGTTCCGTTTCTACTTGATAATGTTGAGCGATATGATCTTTTCAACGAATATTCAAAGACATTTAAAGCTTTATATTATATTTCGTCAAACTTTCTGTTTGACGAAATATAATATAAATTTTATGAAAATAAATCAATTGCAACATAAAAAAAATGGATATTTTCCCTCTCTGAATTCAATTGTCAAATTTGAATGCAGCCTAATGACAACGAATAATACTTGCACTTAATATCGAGTTCATAGAATCGCATTTTTTTAACGATTTCGGGCTTCTGGTCAAAAGTTGACACTTAATAAGACCGAATGAAAATTCCTACGTAATATCAATATTTGATTCTATCTCAATTTATTGTCACTACAAACACATCGCGGTATATTGAACAAATATTTATCTTGAATATAACACTATTTTCCTTCGCAGTCGCCTTTCGCGTTTTACAAAGGAATTCACCGCGAGACAGCGCTTCGCCAAAGTCTTTGTATTTTCCTGCGTTTCTCATTAAACGATAATTTATGACATTTCTTTTTTCTGTCTCATCCGCATAAATGTGTAATTCATCATTAGCCTCCCGTTCCGAAACATTCACTCTGAACGATTTGTAGATTATAGTGTCGACGATACAAAATGCCGTGGGAGATAACTTTTATTTTCAATTCGTCATCCCATTGCCGTATTTATTGCATCGCGATTGTGCAAATTTATTGCATTTCTGCTCGCACCGACCAATCGCGCTGCTCCGGGGACTTTGGCGATGTATTTGCAAATATCTTAGTCCACGACCTACGTTTGTGTGCGGATACATTCGCAGATGGAAATGTTCAATCGGAGAAAAAATTTCCACAAATTAACACTTTCACGTGGTATATTTTTCCTGTAATTGTGATTCAATGTAATAAATCTGTGTTCGATGTATACTGTCTCGAATGATTTGCATTAAGATAATGCTTCCTGAATTTTTCGGATAATTTTCAAGATTCCTGGGTCAAAATATCGTTAATCAAACGCTTGATCGTTTGAATATTATACCTGTTAGATTAAATGTTATTATTTCCGAAAAAAACTTGAATTAAGTATGCTCGAATTCAATTACGTTTACTTGCCATGCCGAAGTTACTGTTAAATCAAGCTGAATGTTCGAAATTAACAAAATAACTTTGTCATATTGACAAAATTACATCTTTTAGACAGAGTAATGTCGAATCGTCAATCACGTAACCAAATGTAAGCCTCTTTTACTTCCTCTCGATTGTTTCTTTTACCTCGTTTACAACAAACAAAACAGAAAAATTCGTTTGATCATCTTTGGTTCATATTTTACCTGCACCCAGGGTTTTTAGTAAAAAAGGGACAAAAGGTCCGTGTACTTTAAATAGAATTGGCGATCTTCTGTCCCTTTTACCAAACACCCTACCTGCAAAATCAGCTGAATATTTTGTAATATTCCATTTTATTTTTTATCTTAAAAAATGAGTATTTGTTCTGGCGTTTATTTTTTTGCACCGGAGTTTTCTTTTGTTTTTCAAATTTGCGAAATTTCACCTTATTCTCTATTTGAAAATAATGATGTGTTTACAGGTATGGCAATGTAAACAAATTTTATTAGATAAGATAGTACTTTTCTTCTTTGAGAAAAGTATATCAACTTTTTAAAAAGAAAGGTAGAATTTTATCTTAATGTTTTCTTTCCTGTTAACGATAAAGTTTTAGTCCAAAAACAGTGATTTCATTGGTTAGATGTTACAGTTTATAATAATATAATATCCACTAATTCTTATTACCGTATACCTATTACCGTATACATATTACCGTATATCAATGTAGAGGTTACTTTAAGTACCAAATACTACTGTTGAACTTAATGAACTGAAATTCATTCATTTTATAATATAATGTAATCAATTTGTTCATTTTCATTAATAAACAAATTAATTTAAATCAAATTATACCTGGACGTATTTAGCTACACGTACAGACGTGTGAGAAAAATGTAGATAAATTTCTCATACAGTATTATAAATAACTTAACAATAATTCATTGAAATATTTGTAATAGAATATTTTATATAATTTTAGAATATGAGTATATCTCAACTTGATAATACTACATGGAAAATGTGTCGTCATTTTTTATCTATTTCTATATAACAAGTATTTTGACCCGATCACATAGAGTATTTTTTGAGTAATTGAAATAATTTAAAATTGGGGATACTAATGACCTCGATTTCAAATGCCAGCGTCTTAGTGTAAACACAAGTTATATGTGATAAAGAACGTGAATGAATATGTTTTCGAATACATTGTTTGTCTGCTTAATGAATGTATTAAAATGCATGGATGTTTTTTTAATGCAATCGATTTTTGCGTGTATTTTCAACGAAGAGGAGCGAAAAAAGTTGACGCAATAAATCATTCATAAATTCAGATTGAATGATTAGATTTTAGTTATATATAGAGCGGGGAAAAACGATTGGCAAAAATTAAAAGTGTCAATAAGATTTATTTATAAATGAAGTATTCATTTGTCACCACTTGCACTGAACATTCTGTATGGTAACTTTCTTAAACGGAAATAAAAGATTCAAAATGAAAATGTAAATTGAAATTATCTATTAATGATTAATTTTTTGTAACGTAAGTTAATTTATAACTTGGAAGAAACAAAAAAAAATCATTGTTATAATATTTTACCGCCCTAATTTAATTAACTTTCAATCACTGCGTTTCAACTTTGCCATTATTCCAGCTCGAAAATCCTTTTTTCAGCGTAACAAACAAAAAACGGCATCTCAGACTCCGACGCTCTCGACACAAACGACAACAACTACCACTCAGTTCCCCGCGTCCGAATCCCATCACCTTTTCGAAGAGCCGATTCACTAAAACATTTCCCATTCACCAAACGACAAAGTGCAAATTAAATTTTTGCACGACGCGCTTCCTTAACTCAATTAACATGACAAATCTCAAATCATATGACAACGTCACACACCGATAACGTGCAAAATAGATGCCTCTACGCGACAAGCCGTACCGACGGCATGACATTAACGAATACAATGCACCACTCGAAAACTCATTCGACATTTATTCCGAGCGAACGAAACATCGTCGCGATCCTGAAAAGTGCTCGCGATTATCGCCGATCGGTTTTCGCGGAGTGCGAAAAACAAGCATGCAAATGCCGAACGGAAAACAGAAGTAGTAATAACAAGGAAAACAAAAAGGAACATTACTGGCGATTTCGTCTAATCGGGGCGTCAAGAATTAACGCTCTTGGATGGCACTCCAAGTCGTCACTAACTGCCATCGTCGGCTGGTGTGACACTTCGGATCTCTCATTGACTCATTGCGCGTTACGCGCGACACAAGGGGAAGCTGACAAGGTCCCCGAGCGAACACGATTGGTCAGCGCGACCAAAAATTAGCTTACCTCCGGCGCGCTATTATCGCGTTTTAATACGAATCCGCCGCGCGCGTCTAATTACGTCGCTTATTTGCGCACGCGGCGATTCGGCCGGGATAATTGCTTGCGCGACAAATTGATTTCGGTTTATCGGAATCGTTTCCGCGGTATAGTGGCCCACGATCCGCAATCGCTCCGACAGGTGCATTTTTTTTCGTAGGAGGGGGTCAGTTTCGATGTTTCGTCGATTTTTGGTGAATTGTATTCGTTTGGTGGTGTAATCTCTCGCGAACGTGAATATATTCGCCGAAAGTATATTTCAAGACATTAGCTCGTTGCCGCTTTTTACATACTGTTTTATGAAATCAATCATATTTTATTTTATGGATGTATAAAATTAAATATAAAATTGTCTGTAATTGTAACCCTACGAGGGGTCAGGATAACAGAAAGTTAGATAAGTCATTTGGGAAAAAGGTTGAAAAAACTGCAAATAATTTATGCTACTGTAATGTAGTTGTAAAAGACGTGTTTTATTGAAATTATTGAAAAATAGTTAAAGTAGCTTAAATTAGTCGAATAATGATACTGCGTTCGTTTTAAAATAGATACATATATGAATACTTATTAATAAATATTTCGTGTTCGAACTTTGATCATTCCACATTGTTTAAAGAGTTTGAATGGATATCGTTGAATTTTAATTATAATGAATTTATTGGTTAAAAAAAACCTTATACAAAAATATAAATGTAATTGAACAATATTGTAAAACGAGACTGAACAAAAAAATTTATAAATTACGCTTAGAAATATTTTTTGTTCTTTTGTTTCATATTTTTCATAATACAATAAAATATATTAAATTAAGTAAGACTTTCTTAAATCGAATGGGTATAATCCAGTTTTATCAGCAGATAATAATAACTACAAATTTTGTTTTCAATTGAATAATTCTTATCAAACTTATCATTGTTTTGGAAACTACATTTTTGGGTTGAATAAAGAAGTACTTTATGAATCACGACCATAAATTAGATTACTTTTGATGATTTGATTACCAGAACAACATTGATACATAAAATTATCACACGTATAACTAAACAATAACAAAATCAAGTGTCTTCGAGTAACATTTCAAAGACGTTTAGATGGAGATTTGAAATTTGAAATCCAATACACGTTTGTGACACCAAAAGGTGGTCACGTAAAATGCCTACTTTTAAATTCTTGATTAAGTCTAATTGGTCAAGGCCATCATGTGGATGGGTGACTGATAAATGATGCACATTTTTAGAGAAATAATCAATTTTTATACAGTGTACATAAACTCTTTTATCATGAAAAAAATCATTCACCAAAATAAATCAATTGTAAAAAAAACTACAAATGATACAATGAAATCTTTCTACAAAATTTATAAGTGTCATATCATTACTTACAAATCGGATGACATAAAATTTACACAAATATTTTTCTAATCTTGAAGCGTCAATTTCATTAACGATAATTCAAAACTTACTAGTCTTTAACGCAAAACAATAATAATATTAATAATTACAGTAAATTCAATTACTATTGTTTTGCGATACAAATGATAGCGGTAATGATTTTTTATCGACCATTTTATTTTTATTTTAGCAAAGTTAATGACACGAACATATGCGAATTGGCACGAAAAAGACACAGATTGAGGTATGTCTTAAATGAAAATATGTCAATCCCAGACACAATAACGCATGCAAAGCAAGCATTTGTCGTTTGTTATGCAAATACGATTTTGAATTGGCATGCAAAAGTTGATTCGTTAAAAAATATTTATCAGAGCGTGCGAGAAAAAGTTGATTTCGTATTATTAAGTATTCGCATATTAAATCCGACTTGTAATTGTTAATTCGATAATACAAATCTGCACGCTGAACGCGCGTTAAGATTAACGGTCGTGAGACGTAAAATTTTCAGATTTGAATCTTTTTACGAAAGAAAAAATCAATAAAAATTACACAATAAAAGTAATGGAATCAATTTTAACAATTTTTTTGCATCCAAGTATCTATAATAAACATGAAGGTTAATAATAACAATATGGTATCATGAAGAAAAGTATACGTGGAAACTGACAAAGCGTAGTAAAAAATGAATGGATCGTAAAGAACAAAAAAATTGACAATGAAATACTAAATTGATCCTAATTTTTATAGCGTTTTCTGATACAAGTGTGTGTAATAACAAGAAATGTTGATTGAAGCTGCATTACAAACATTTTTAACACTGTAATCTTCGATCAATGTTCAATAGAATTAAAACTGCGATGACCACTTAGCCGCGCGCACCCACACACACAGAAACCACACAGAAATTGAAATAAAAATTGTTTTCTTATCAAAATCTCTGTTCCGCGTCACAACTTAACGCAAGCAATCATGAATTACACCTGCAGTTAAAATACCTTAGGATCGTTGTAACGAAACACTCAAATATTTGCATTCAAAAATTCTTTTTCTAATATACAACTTTTTATGATGATAAAAAATTTCTCTACAAAATAAATATGCAAAAAAATGAAAAAACAACATATATTTATATATATAAAAATTATATTATTCAATGTTTAATTCACGTAAAATGTATTTATTTTATAAGATTTGTAAAAAGTAACTTATTGATCAGCAAATTCGATTTTTTTTGTATATATAAAACAATATTTTAATATGATTTTAATATAATAATGAAATGGTATAATAAATACTTAATGTAGTATTATTAAAAAAAGAGAAAAAGTTTGAATTGTCCAATGACTGAAAGTATAAAATTCTTCAACTAAAATTTATACTTTTGCATTATTCGATGCAAATTAATTACTTGTCGCTACGATTTCAAGCACGAAGATGCGCTACTATTGTACGTGAAGTACTTATTTTACACTGTGTGACGAATTTAATCGACAGTATGTGACTAACACGGTGTTTAATAAGGATAACACGAAACATCGTTCAACGGCAAATTAAATAACTAATATATTTCTGCCAGACTCGTTTGCCGCACTTGCAATAACAAAAAGGATTTTTCGAGCGCTCGTAAACTTGACAGACTAGAAGTTTATTGTTTCGCGAAAATAATGTTTCGCGCCATAATGCAAAATCAAGCATCGTTGAGCGTTCAAATGCATTATTTATTTTGCACTACACTTTTATTGCGTTTCGCCTCTCGAGCGCTTACTTTTTTCATCGTTCATTATTAATACAAACAACACAAAATTGAATATTATTCATTTGTTCCCTGAAAGTTGAATAAAAATAATATATGAATTTTTAATAACATTTGAATAAGCATTCAGGTCCGGTAACGTTTTATATCAAACGGAAATGAATGCGATAAAACAAAAAAAAAAAAAACAAAAAAAGATAGTTTTCATCAGAGTAATTATTGATGAAGTGAACAAATTTGTTAATGCAAATTTAATTTTTATTTATACTGCCAGTTTATTGGTTATTATTGGTTTTTATTATATATTTAGAACAAAAATCCACATGTAAAAAAGTTTGGTTAATGCATAATGCACAATTTTTTTTATAAGTGCAAAAACTCGCTATAAATTAATACGTTCTTTTTGTTCCCCGCTTGAAAAAAACTTTCGACAAAATCTCTTATGACTTATTTTCAATTAAATGCATTTAAACTTATGCGCGCTGTAGACAAATATGGCGGCCAAATTACTGCGTTCAGGTTAGGTTACTTGTCGTGACTTTCTCGAGTGCGCAGCGCCATGCGGTGATGTTTGCCAAGTGATTCTTGTGATTAAAAGTCGGAGCGAGCGTGGCTACAAAGATGGCGTCGAAAGGTCAACGATGGGTGGTCGATTCCGGGATCCTGCGTAAAAAAGGTGTCGAGGAGGAGCCCCAAGAACTTTTGGTGTTCGGATATAGCTGCAAATTGTTTCGCGACGACGAGAAGGCAAAAATGATCGATCAGGGGAAGCATTTGATACCGTGGATGGGCGATAACGAGTTGAGGATAGACAGGTCCGTTTTCCTAACCTCTACCAAACCATTATCACACCTAGAGTACCTTATTTTTTGTTGCCAAACAATCGCAAATTCAATCGAGCAAACGTACAAGCACTCAACTCAGGACGATTGCTCCGTTCGGCCGAGTTCGGCCGACCTTGGCCATCGCTCGTCCATGGCGCCGAGTCTTTGACGTTTGTGTGTTTGTAAACACAAACGGTTTACAGGTGATATGTAACAACCGCATTGTTTGTCAAAAATTAAAATTAAAAAAAAAAGATTCAGTACAATAAAAAAAGACAGCCATACAATTGGATGCCACAACTCTCAATATGATTAACGATTCTGGATCAGCAATCTGGAGGTGTTTAAGGTTCCCTCTTAAGGTGGCTTCTTTCAGCCGACTGGCCACTAACAGCTCCACCGGCCGGCGCTCCAGCAAGGTGAGCCGCAGAGTACAGTGAGACCAGACTCTTTGATTTTTACCAATTAAAGAGTAAATTATTAAGTGCTATTCGTCGCGGTATGTATTTGTTTAATTGCATCGAACCGGGATAATGAAATCTTCAATATTATTTTCTACTAATTGCAAACCAACGTTCGGTTCATATGATTTTACATGGAAAAAAATGTATATTGAATTTTTTCCCTAAATTTTAGAAAACGTGTTCCATGAGCCAATATCTTCGAATGTTGTATTATGAAATTTAAAGAAAAGACCCTCAAATTATGGGAAATATGAAGACTTTTTTTACTACTTTTTGAAATGTTTAGTTTAAATACATGATATTTTGCATCATAAAACAGGTTTCAAACAAATTTAGAGAAAAAGTTTGATCTATATTTTTCTCTGTGTAATTTGACTGAAGTACGTGTGAGAAAAGGCGCTTTGAGCTCAGACAAGAATTTTTTCCTTTGGTTCAAATCAATTGTCACGTTTGGTCATTTTTTGTCGACGTTAATGCCTCATTAATTCATGCAATTATTTCACAAGTTTATAAATTGTGACACTTGTTAACTTACTTCTGTCACAGTTTTGAAGTGGATTGCTAAGTATCGATTGAAATAAAGTCGGTGTTTTATTCCGATCATTGTAGTTTTTTTTTTTTAATCTTTGAGTTAAATTGATGATAAATGGTTTAATTATTTATTATTGTTGTTAATTGATTATATTGTATGACAAAACAATTATTTGTAAATAAAATAAAAAAAGAGTTATTCAAATTAAATTAATTTTAATGATTAAACTCAAAACCGTGTTAATAATAGGGTATAATGAAGAGCTTAACAAATTATTTTATTGTAAAAATATAAAATAACAGTATTGTACTTTAAAAAAATGTCATAAATGTTTTTATTAGAATATTTTGTATACAACGATTCTAGTGAAGTAAAGTAAGCAAACTTTTTTTAAGAAATTTATAATAAAAAGGCAAATTATGAAATTTGAATTTCAAATTAATAACACAATCACATTTATTGGCTTATAATAATAT
>JABFOV010006166.1:0-11024 GCA_022817685.1 Aradophagus sp. ZL-2020
TACAAGTTTAATAACAATAATATTTCAACATAGTAACACCACGCTTCTACTTCGTCAGTAGACTTAATAAACAATTATAATTAAAAGGAAATTACTGTCGTGAAGTGACGACGAAATACAAATGGTATTTATCTTATTGAACAATAATTAGTTGTATTCATTGTTTTTGTTTGGTGTGTACTGCCGGTAACCCAGATTCCCGCACACTGGACTTGGGCGGAAGGTTGAAATGTGAATAAGGAACAGGAGGGAAAAAGGGGGGGGGGGGGCAAATAAATGACTGGACGGAAACTTGTTAACAATTTTCCAATGCTTGAACCAATTTAGTTGAAAAAGAAAACATTGCAACGAAGCACGTTGGTCGTGCACTTTTTTTGTTTGTATTGAGGTTAGATGGGATGGGAGGATTGTACGTGGGTTATATATAAAATATTCTTAAATATTTATGTAGAATATAATCGATTCTTCAGTAATTTGTAATAAGGATATGAACATTTCATAAAAATGAGATTTGAAATTCCGCCTCATTTTTATCGATACCGTGCACCCGGGCGGTAATGTAGAACTTTCAGCCCTAGGATAACTTTACAACCCGATGAACAAATAGTTCCACATTTGTTCGCACCCAAAATGCGAGAATGTCGTTTCTTTATTTTTTTTTTTTTATTGTAAAAGTAGCTCAAGAAAATGAACAGCAGAACCCTTACATCAGTAAGACGAACGTTCGAATCCCAATGGTGGACATTTTTATTCGGACATATTTCTTCAAGTTCTATGATTTCCCAAGCAACCCTCCTCTACTTATAAATTTCCAAGGAAGAACAAGGCTAGAAATGAACTGCATGTTACATCGCACTTAGAATACGTTCGCGTTGCGTGTAACGTGTATGTAAAGTTGGGTTCTTCGTTCTAATTACAGTGGAAGCGTGAAATCATAATTGTGATAATACAACTACATGAAAGCCATGTCAGAACGACTTCGCATCTATATCACTGAGGTATCTTCCGTATCATGGCGACTTTGCATTTCTGTCTGATCTGTGTAACATCTACGTGCGCACGATATACAACGTACACATGATTCTCATGGAATATGCAATTTCAACAAATAGCAGGAAAATCAGAGATTCTGCACCACAACTCATTTTCTCCAGTAGAAATACAATACGTATACATTCGAAGCTCGTAACCTGGACACAAAAAAAAACATGTCTTTGACAAAATAAAGAAATGTAAAATTTCAAAATGAATCAAATGGCTGTCTTTTCGAAACTTAACCTAATTTTTAGGTTAAGTTCAAAGAGTAATAGCGCCGTATTAAAATTTGAATATAAATTTCATGGAAAACTTTGCCAATGAAAACATTAAGCTTCGTTTGCAAGTAAGAACAACATTTTTCAACCGTTCGACCAACCACAAAAAAGAAAAATGTTACTAACTTTGTCAACGGGTCGGGAATCGACTGTATTTATTTTCCATATTATTTTAACGTTTTTTTACCTATACTTTTCATATTGCGACGCATCGTCGAATCGAAAATTGGCACGAAAAAAGATGGATTATTAAATATAATTTCCTGTCAGATATTGTCTTCGCGTCAGGATTGCACCAGACTCTACAATGAGGAAGATGTAGAATATAGCACTTGGTGCAAATAAATAAAGCTATCTCGACGCGCATTTATCATTTACTATCAGACCAGGCCTCGTAAATTTGCCTGCCATGTGAATATCCAGGTATATGTTGTCTTCCTACCGGCTCGGCTGTCTGCTCCTAGTTGATAAGAGTCATGTATGAAACGATACGTTGCGTCTTGCTTTATGGCAGCCACTTCTTTTTTATCTTGACAATTATGCCAATGGCTACAATAATTATGTCGATATCGCGGAATAATCAAGTCACGAACCTCGATGACAAACTTGTACATTGTAAATAAAACAATACGCAAAAAAGTGCAAAACAATAAACCCTAATAGCGCATGTTTTTTATACAATATTTAGTAAATATTTGAAAAAATACAAACACAATACAAAGTATTTATAAATATTCCATGTTATCAGGGAATTAAAATAAATAAAAAAAATTGATCTGCGCATATTTAAAATAAGTATATATGTATATTGTAAGTATAATAATATACAAAAATAATACCGATTAGAAAGATATGCAAAGTTGTCTAAAAAATATAATTTGAAATTGATACGATCGGAAGTATAAATTCTGACTGCAGAAATTATTAGCAATAATCACATTCCACCTCTACACCACCACAATTACCCTGCGAAATTATTTGACTCTGATAGAATGATTTATGGGCCCTAACAAGGGAAGAAAACGACACCTTATCACGAAATTCAAAACCATAATATATCGTGAAAAGTGCCGGTGTATAAACCGTGTTGTTATATATATGGCAGGTTCGCTTTAATTTTGCTTGTTTGAAATTGCTATATTTCTGATATTTGCCGATATTTGGAAAAAGCAATCAAATTTGAGTTGCACAAATAAAATCACTAACTAAAAAATACATCGATATATATATATAGATATAAATATGGGAGTTTATACTGTTAATTTCTAATAAATTTAAATGAATATTAAAAAAAATTATGAATATAGAGCGCTGCTAAAATTTCATACTCATATATTCTATACATTATTTATATTATATATAACATATACAGTAATATAATAAAAATAACTTACATATAATATGAATTCATATATTATTATAAATGTATAAAACTACTTGCATATATTTCAAAACTATATACTATTTAATAATTTTATTAGTATTTCTCGAATCAACAAAAACATTTCCACTAATGTTATTTTCAAGACTGAATGTAATTTAAAAAAAAAAGTTGATTTACGCGTATCGGAGGACACCAAAGATGGCACGTATCAATTGAAATATGAAACGTAAATGACCCCATGGCGGGCAGCGCGAGTGTGGAAAACAATGTTGAAATGCGTTATACGGTTCATTCTGCATCGATCGTATTGCAGCAAAATTTTCGATATGTCAGATGAAATGCATTCGGTCAGACGTCGAGTAGATTTATATGGTATTCTGCGAACTGAGCAACTGACGGAATAACGCTTACTCAATTGGCTAATGTTCAGAGGTTGACGGCTGACGCACCCGATTTAGAGAGCCATAGCTCGCGTCATTTGGAATTCTAGTCATTCATCCGAGCATTTTGGCAGTTTTTCTTTCGTCGTAATCCCATCGTCGACCAATCATCCTGGCTTTCCAGTATTTTTCAATATCAACCACCCGTCTACCTATTTACGGCCAAATTCTTAACGCTTGTAACATGCAAATTGAAAATGTCGATCATGCGTGGTATAATACGTGGCGGCTGAATATCTTATCAACAAAAAATTGAATGAAGCAAATGTAAGCATAAATGAAAAACATTTCAAATCAAAGTAAACTTGAGGTTAAATTAATTTTAAAATTAACATAACCTCGAGGAAAAATATTCGGAAAATGAAGGGACTGAAGACTATTGTTTCAACTCAAATTAAATTTATTCCAAAATTAGTGTAACTTCAAAATATAATGCCCTGGTTAAATGAATAGTTTTACTTAAAAAATTTCGTATAATAGATTTGTAATTCAAACGCAAGAGAAACATTGTAATGTGATTTTGAAATTTTACAGATGTTGTATAATTTTTATATATATTTTTTTTTTGTTTTAAATACATGAAATTTTATAAATGTATCATTTGGTGGTTGCGTTTTTATTAGATTTCTATTATATTTGTATAAGAAACTCAATATCCCTCGGACGTAGATAAGAGATGATCCCATATAAAGCATATGTGATATTTATGTGACATCAGCGTCACGTAACTACGATGACACCACGTCATTAGTGATTCACTTCGCCGAGAAAATGATATAGTACGATATGAATTGTAAATTTTGCAATATGTTTATTCATAAATATACAGAATTCCAGTAATGTTAGTAATGGTAGTTAGTAATGGTAACAAGTGACATTTTGAAAAGTAACTTTTAATGACCGTTAACTGTGGTACTTAAATGGTAAAATAGTCGAAATTTAACCTTAATAGTACATTTTACCACAAGTGGCGCCAACCTCGATTGGAAAACAGAACTTTTCACAACAAGTTGTCATGGAGAAAGTAGCCATTTTTCCTACAAGTGGAAAAAGTGGCTATTTGCTTTACGACTGACGTCAGTCACGAATAAGACAAATAGTGGGGAAGTATACTTGTGAGGAAAATAGCTACTTTCTCCATGGCAACGTGTTGTGAAAGTTTCATGCACCGTAAAAACAAGTGTCTCATTTTGAGACATTTTTGATAATTGCGACACTAAAAGCGTCCCATTTGTGACGAATCGCGATACTTTGGTATATCAAAAACAATCTCAAACTGAGACACTTGTGTTTGTATCGTGATACTTGCACCGGTCGGCTAATCGAAAATTCTCATATGAGAAATTTCAAATTGGAAATTTCGTATTTTCATAAATCTATTACTCCTGATTGCATTGTTTTCAATCACGCTTCAACCTTGTCGATCAGTTTTTTCTATTTTTAAATTACGTGGTACACCATAAAAATACCTTCGCGAATTATTCCAACTTGAAATTCCCTCTAAACTCAAAACCCTCGTACGATACAAAATTGAACCAAATATAATTCGCAAGATCAAAGGCATTTATCCAGCGAAGCATCAACCGACGTCCATCGAATTAGCTTTCCCGACGACTCGATTACACGGGAGAATTGCGCGTTGAAAGCGCGATTATTTTTAAAGCCGCGTTGAAATATAAGATTGTCATCGCGTTATCTCACAATTTCGGGACACAAGACGGATGTCGTGCCTTTGGTTCCGAAGGCGCGGATTAACCGGGCCGCCGCCGGCCGGCGGAGTGGGGTTAAGGGTGTCGCGGGGCATGGGGGGGGGGGATAAGAATCGGCGGCAAAAAGGCGGCGCAGCTGTCGCGCCGTGTATTATAATTATTACTCGCGATGCGCGAGCGCCGGTCGCGCAATGATGCCCGCCGCGGCCGGGAAATTTATTTTATAGCGTTGTATTTTGCGGATGAAATGTATGCGGGGCTTTATAGTCGCACGGGTGCAGCGACGTCGGCGTAATTTACAACGGAACATTTCACAATAAGAGCAGGCCGAAATTACCACCCAGTGGCAGAGTAAAGGATGTTCAGTCATAATATCTGATGAAGCGAAACATTAACGAGGCGATACATCAGCGCCAGGCGGCGCGCCTCGCGTACGAGTTGGAAGTCGCCCAGCGGCGAGGACGCGGCCATTCCCTCGGGCCGAAGCCAATCCGGCCGAATCGTGGCGCTGCTCGGGCTGCCAGGACTTGGCGTTAGGGGAACGCGCGCGTTCGAGGCAAATGACGTTTTATCGCAGCAAAACCAGGCGTTTTTCTCAGACACTCGCGACTCATTTGTCTATACCATCTCATTTCGAGGATTTACACACTCGAGACATATGAGTCATTTTGAAACATCAGTATCTCATTCGCGCAAAGCAAATGTCTCATTTGCCGGATTATCGAAAGGTGTTTCAATTTATGTAAATTTTCATAAAAATTCAAATTAGATAAATTTAGGGCATTTTTCATGTCTCGTTTACAAAAAATGTTTGAAAATAAGACACTTGTTTTCGTAATATATAATAATATATAACAACAATAAAAATATATCATATAAAATATACATTTTTGAAGTAAAACATATTTCAATGTAAAATATTTTAACGGGATTTAATGTTGAAAAGGAAAAATAATATATTCTTGGATGTCTGAGCGAAAACGCAGCCGCCGAAATTCGGCGCCGCACGCAGCCGGTTAAAAGCCCGATCGGCAGTGACGTTTTACGAGCGCGTCGCATTTCAGGCTCTTAATGCGTTTGCCGAGACCGGGTATCGATCGATGCTCGCGACATTTTTCAACCTAATGGCATTTGCGCTTTGTGCAATGCCGCGCCGAGTGTGAATCCTTTATCTGTCGAAAACACGCGACTCCCAGCCGAACGCTCCGATGACGAATTATCGGGCGACGCGCTGCGGCCGCTCGGATTGTTCTTCTCTGCCTGATCGCCGCCGCCGCCGCCGCCGCCGCCGCCGCCGCCGCGAGCTCGCATTTCTCGCCGCGACTCTTCAGCTGGGTTTTGTTCGGTTTCAGTGCGAACGGAATATTTACAGTCGAAAGTCGTCCTTTAAATCACCGCCTGAAGGGATTCTTCAGGCAGGAGAGTTTGCTCTTTCGTCGACGCAATTTTCGTTTTTGTTTTTTCGCCCATCCTTTCATTGTCGTTTTTCATTTTATGCTGTTTTTTTATGTACATTTTTTTATCTTGTCTTTTCGTTTTCGTTTTGAATAATTTAGAGGGTCATAGAAAAAACGCCCCATTTAATTCTGTGGTTTTTACAACAGAAAAATCATCAAGTGTTATGATTATTACCACAACTATGTTATGATTACGTGAAACAATTGATAATTAAAGTTTATGAAAAATCGTCTAGAATCGGAATTGATGGTTGAAAATTAATATTTGAAAAAAAGTAAGAATCGAATAAGATTTGAACCCCGAATCTGTATGTTTGTAAGTTGAGTTATGCTTTTATCGTCAACATCTTACGATTCTCCAAGTATATCCCCACAAAATTTCATAAGTAATCATTTCGTAATAATATGTAAAGATTTCGATTTTTCGAAAGTAACGTTGATGCTGCGATCTTTCTGAAATAATAGTAAGGGTAACAGTGAATGCTTCTTCTTATCCTTCTAAAAATCGCGACTCGCCGCAACTTCAGATCGGTAACGCTCCGAAGTTATTCGACGTAACATGTACTTTTTCAGGATGGACCAAATTTGTCGTGTCTGCTAAAAAGTAAGGCCGCAAATGAGCCACAAAAACTATGATATATACGAATCATATATGGCCACATATACGCCACATACTTGCATCGAAGCAGTATCAATCATAGGCGATGTCGCCAGCGTCGCTTCGGCAAGTCGTGGCCAGTGGCAGCCGCCAAAACAGCCAATTGAGTCCGAATTTCGGCCGACAGGGAGGAAATTTATTCGCGCCAGACGCGTCTCCGAGCGATCTCGTTCGTGGGCCATTAATCAAAGCGCGGGGCGATCAATGGCCGGCAGCAAAAGCGCGGCGGCCCGGCGCATTTTTCAGGCCGAAAACCGGCGCGCTGCTTTAAACACAAGTAAAATCCATTTTTTCATTGTAAACCGGGCTTTGAGCGCCTTAATGGTATATCCCCCGGACGACCTTTGCTGATGCAAGCAAGTACTCTCGCGCTTACTTCCATATGCCCGGCGGCTATAGCACGCCCATAGACTTGAATGTAGCTATAAATTACGTTTTACGAGGGAGATAAAATGCGCGTTATTATCTAAACGGCGACGCCGTCACGAACTTTGTGGTCGATTTTGCCATTCTTCGCCTCGACGTTTTTGTCAACCGTATAATACGTCTTCTTACCTTACACACCCTCGTCATAAGCAAAATTTTGCCCCCCCCCCCCACCCCTCGTTCTTTACCTCCTCTCTAATATTCCGCCCCTCCCCTCGTGCGCTGTTATCAAATTACCCTCCCCTCCTGCCTCCCTGTTCCTTTTACACCGTTATCGAAGGACCCTCTCCTTTTCTCGTGCTACCCCCCTCCCCCCTTCTAGAACCCCCTTTTCTACCGAACCGGATTCGTCATCCGCGGTTTATTCCTTTACCCCTAACGGCCTTTGGCTCGCCGCTGTCCAACCCCCACTCTCTGCTTCCCCTATCGCCCTTTTACCCCCACTACTCGCTCTCGTTCCCCCACCCTCGACCCGGACGATGGCATGAAATGGCCTTTAACTGGCCGTCGAAGTCGGGCGAATTCGAAAAGTTGGACTTATTGAACCCGTCCTATGTCGCGGCCGGTGAAGTATGGCGTGACGAAATGTCCCTGTCGCCGTTTGTTTTCATGATGTACGACCCGGCGTTGCCGGACCTATCAACTTTTGTCCCCGGCTACGTGTTAATCGAGCGTTTCCCTCGAAACTGAACACTTTTACGTGAGGGTCAGTGTTGCGTTCCGCAAGAAACAATGACGAAACGGCAGATAGCGAAACTGACTATTTTGATTATTTATCATAACTTTTGACTATTAAAATTGTCAAAAGTTGTTTTATCAATTATCAAAGAGGTCAAGTTAATAAATAGTACTTTATTAATATTCACGATCTGTTATTATTACTGAATGTTCAGTTGAAACAACCGAAAATTTAAAAATCTAAGTGTAAGATATTTAGTTGTTTCAACTGAAAACTTGAGTAGTCACTGATTTGAGATGAACATACAAATGCAAACGTTAATGAAAAAGCAGTCCAGCGGGAAATTAAATATTCGCGGGAAGCGCGTTAATGCGCGCAATTGAATACAATCAATGATGAATAATTGAAAAACATTCGAAATATCTTGAATTGTGAAAAATGTGAAAATCCCGATGCAGTCAGCAGCTGTGCCAAGCTTGCTTCCTTTCCCGAGCGACGCGATCGTAAATCACGTGGATTTATGGTTCTAGTTAAAAAGGGTAACGCAATATTTATAGTTATCTCGCTCAGTTACATATAACAAATTGAACTTTTATACAAGCCCGCTGCCTGAGGTGCCTGTCTGCTGGAGATTTTAATTATTGATATCGATTTACGGCCAACAAATTTTAATGCCACTTCCATATAACGCGCCGATGTTTATTCGCATTGATGAGCTCACGCTGACGAATCGTCGACTGATTTCCTCGACGCGTCTCCGAATTCCCTATTAATCATCTTCGAATTTCCCGCCTCTCGCTGACATTTCTACTCATAATCATGTTAATTCATTAATTTCTTCATTATTTAATTAGTTATGTAATCTTTTGTAACAGCAATTAATTTAAAAACAATAGTTCATATGCAATCTGCATATGGTGATATATGATCTTATATATCTATATATATATATATATGTGGTTTTTTGGTCAATAGTAACTTGAGTACATTTTTTGCTAAGATCTGTTGTCGGCACATCAAATAAGTTTAATATTCAGTTAATGAAAAATATTATCGTTATTTTTTGATAACGTCACAGTGATTTCACATACCTGTCACTTGAGCGATACAACTTGTTCTCTTTTGAAATAACAACAACGAGACGTTACAAGTTGACACTGATGTTCACCACAATGACATCCAAACGGTATCACATTCATATTACAAGACATCACATTCAAATAATAAGATATTTATATGATCAATATGTGGCACGTCGTATATTAATAACATCACTATATTGTCGTGATGTTACTGCAGTGCGATGTCACCGTGATGTGATGTCATTTTGCGATATTGCATTGAAAGTTATGTATATATTTCAATATCAAAACCCTTCAAAATTAGTAATACCTTCGATTTTTCCCGACATCCTTGCGACGAAATGCAACGATATCGTGATGTCACTGCGATGTGATGTCAGTTTGCAATATCACATTTCTATTTTACTAGTAATATTTTCACTTGTGAAACCTACAATAATAATACCCGAATTTCTATCATGCTTTACAAAATAATAATTAAATAATGCTTTTATTTCTATTGCGCTATTTGAAAGATATCAAACCATTTCTACGAAAGTGATATTACCTACATCATTCCATTTCAAGGACCATAAGGCTGAATAAAACTAATGCATGCCCTATACACGAACTTATACCCTAGCTACTGAAAACACTAAACCGACTAAAATTCCCCGACCTGTATTTTTTTTCCTTCCATTTCGATAGCTTCTTTCGAACGTTCAAGGATTCCTCCACTACGTCCATAAAATTTTCTTCGGCGGTTTCAAAAACGTGCGAACTCTTCGAAAACGGCGAACGCGACTGCGCGAGAAGAAGGAATTAAAAAAAGCGGAACGGTGGGGGCGGCGGGGAAAAGGCACGAGAAAAAGCGTACGATCGCCTTGGTAGCCAATTCCCGACGGGTCGGTATATTTACGAGTCTCATAAAGTTGCGAGCGCTGCCGCGTATATTGCCACGTAAATATCAGCTTATGGAAATATAGAGCTCAATATCTGCCTGGATGCTCGCTCGTTTGCTCGCTTACTTTTCTTCCTTTATTCCGTTCGCTCGTCTTCTCGGGTCTCCATGGATTTTCGAACACACGTTTATAACGCGCGCCATTATTGAAAGCCGAATTAATGGTGTAAGGACTTCTAAGCGCTAATGCCCGCGCCTTGATTTACGGCCTGTATAAGAACAGCTTGACGCGGTCAACCTAACGAAGCTTTTTCCGTTAAACGGAAACTAAAGAGGGGACACTTTTGGCGCAAATATAAATTAGCGGGGTATGAAATCAATGCGGACGGCCGAAAGTCAAAAGCACTGCTGGCGCCAGAAAAAGAGAGGCGACGAAATGAGAAATCGAGCTGATAGATGAATGAAAAGTTGTCATTTTTCATTTTATCGAGCAATCGGACAATGTGAAACATATCTTTTAAAAGAAATCAGTTTATAAGTGGATTCCTCTTCTTAGAAGTGGATTTTCCACTTAATTTTTGGATAAAAGGAATTCTGGTTATTATCAGATTAAAATCTTCTGCATACGTTTTCTCTTATCACAAGAGGAATTCCTTTTAATTCAAGTGGATATTTTCTTGTTGCAAACTGAACTCTCATTTTATTATAAAATTAATCATATAATGTGGCGGAAGTCTAATGGTTCTTTCTAAAAGTAAAATGAAAATCCTCTTACTGCAAAAGGAAATCCTTTCATAATAACCGGATTAAACATAAAATTAATGTTCTGTTAATGAAAGGATGGTATCTAAATATAAAAAGAAAAACTTAAAAAAAAAAATTGTTCTATTATATATCTATCATTTCTCTAGGTGTAGTTAATGAGTTGATGTAATTGGATAGGAATATTTATTAATATTTGTCAGTAAATATTCAATTTTAACAGACGTACATAAC
>JABFOV010006167.1:0-11022 GCA_022817685.1 Aradophagus sp. ZL-2020
TTGTAAATGAGATCATCGTGCGGGGTTAATTTCAGAAATTTCGGGTCAACTGAACAAAGTATCTAAAAAATTGTTTAACTAATTTTTTAAGTCATATAATTACATAATAACAATATTTATGCTAATATAATACCATAAAACAATGTAATGTTGATATATATAAAATTATATGTACCAACTTTATATTGTTTTATATTATAAGATTTGATGTATAAGTTATTTATATAATTTTGTTATGCACTTTAAGTTTTCAATGTTTTTTAGTAAACGAAAATTGATAAATGTAATTTAACATAATATATGATATGATATAAATGAAAATTTTGTGTTCAAAAACATAAATATATCAAAGTTTTTTTTCTCATAAATTCACTCAACGAACCATCATTTATATTCAGAAAATGATATCAAATTTCATTTTTGTTTACTAATGAACGTTCGAAATTTCAAAAACATCAAGACAAAAATGATAAATATGTTTGCATTTCAAAATACTTACATTAAAATAAACTTCTGCATGTTCCATTACTTTAATAGCAAACATGTGTTCTAAAGTTGGCTGTAAATACAAAACGAATAATTTGATGTAATAATAATTATTATTTTGTAACTGAATAACTACTTGTTTACATTTTAATCAAAGTATTTTCTTACATCATTTTCAAATTCTTCGGCCGGCCTGGACAAAATACTTGATCCTTTTACAAGTTGATCTGCGGTCTAAAAGGATTATATTACAGACAAAAAATTAATAAACACCATGGAAAATATTTAAAAAAAAATTTCTTTCAAAAGTTTCTTTTTTTTGTTGAGTTGCAATTACTTTTATAATTTTTCTTTGGTTTTTCAAGCAAGATTATCAATTATGTAAAGGATAAAAAATTTGTTGAGGTTAACGACATAACAACACCGCTGCTTTGTTTACGATTATTGAAACAAATGTTGTTTTTTAATGGTGCGTAAACACACAAAAATAACTCACGACTTCTCCAATTTGAGCCATTTTAAAAAATCTGAAAACACTCCTCGCTTCCTCCAAAACAATAACAAGATGAAAATCAAATGATCAGTGCGTTGCTTAAATTCCTTACGAATCTCGATAGAGCGTTGCTATCGATATAATCGATACTTATCGATGGTACTTTCGAAACTTAAACAATTTAAATTCTAATTAAACAATTAATTATTACCGACGAGAAACAAAATATTTGCTTAATTTAAATATTACCGAAAAAACGATTTTATAGATGGCGCTTAAGCCCAGTCAAATATTCATTCGAAAATGGAATTTATCAAAAAGAAAATCTGTGGTTATGAACAAAAATATTAAACTTTTATAGTAAATTTGAATTAATCCATAAATAAACGCATGAACAACTACGTACAATGTTCAGGTCACATGTATCAATATATCATATACGAGAAAAGAATTTCAAAGCATGCATGAAAAAGACAAAGATAGATTGATCAATGTCTTATTTATTCTCAAAACTGTTCGTATTACATTTCATATTAATTTATATTTATATATATATATAAGTATGTTTGTGACGTATACTGTATGTATATATATAAATGTATATATTTATATATGTGATAATATATTATAATAGCTTAAGTGCGTCATTATTTGTTTCGCTCTTTCTTTTATTCTTTAAAATTTCTTTGATGTAACAAACCCTCGCTCGTGAATTAGCTTGAATAATAAAATATTAACCCGTTGTGTACAACCTCGATTCGCTCCGAGACTTTCGAAAGTACAAAACTCAAATATTTCGATCGCGGGGACGCAGCAGCAGAGGGCGCCAAGGTAGTTATACAGGTGTAATGACTCCTGCGGCGCCACCTACCGCTGTTCCCAAAACTAAAACGCTCGAGTTTGATACCACTTTGAGGCTTTCCAAATTTTTTTCCTTCCACCTCTCGCACGTCTTTCTTACATTTTACACTTTGTTTTCTCTCTTTGCTTCATACTCGTCAAGAAAAAAAACTTGGAAGAACGAGATCTAAGCATGCAACGTAATGCTCCATTGGCTGGCTAGTTGTTTAACAATCGCACAAGTAGAAAAACAGTATAGTGTAATGTTCAATGTTTTATTATAGAAAAAACAAGGGTAGACAGATATAGGTAGATAAAAACAAAACGAGACGTCGAATAAACCTCGTCCTGATGCCTGTACTAAATACACTATACAAGATTAATGATTCATCTTTTTTTTTTTGGTTGAACATTCTAAAATGCGCATTATTTTTGTTCAACACGTGTAACAGTTCGTTGGTTACTTTCCGCTCATCTTAGACAAGTGACTGTTTCGAAAATATAGTGTTAATAATTCTTTGTTTGAAAATTATGTGTGATTCTTCCGTTCTCTCCCTTAATGTCAGACCTTACTTGCAACGTCAGGACGCTTTCTCCTGTTTGTTCACCTCTCTATCTCTCGATACGAAACAAGTCTTTTGGTGACTGTTAACATGGACACGTGGGTATCACTCTATTGGTAAAACGAAGAAAATGAAATTCGCGTACGTTTATTCCAGGTTTTGGTACTTCTCTAAGATCCTAATTATTAATTAAAAGAAAAATTCAATATTGAAAGAAGAACAAAATTCGAAGGTGTTGGAACTACATCAAGATTCTCTTAAATATTGCAAATTTTCAAAAATGTATAATAAAACAAAAATTACGCATAGTTTGTTTACAGTTTGAATAAGATCCTAGATAAATTTTTCGTCAGGGTACACATATACATTCAAATGTACAGTTTTTTAACAAGTAATCATAGATTGTTGAAGCAAAAGGCATGAACATAAACAAAGAACTTACTGATCAGTCAATCAAATGTGTAACCAACGAATAGTTGATATTAATAAACGTAACACTGGCATGTCGTTAAATGATAAAAAGTATTGGAACATTTACAAAGTCTAGGACTCAATTCGTTTTGCGAGTTTCAAGTATCTCTTCCCCTCAAACATAGATTTTTCTCTCCCGTAGTGTCCGTTTCACCTCTCCCTTTCTTCTTTTATCATTCAACGTGTCTCATGCTAAACCACGACACCACGCAACACTCCTTACACCAGGTCGTAAATCAAGGGAAGGTTCGCTTACATTCGACGCTGACAGTTTCAAAAAATATGCACTCGTTTTAAAGTATAGCACAAAGTTTTCTTTTTCTTTTCATTTTAATATCCATTAATAGTAGTTTGCTTTTACTTACAACAAACAAACATTGGATTAAACAATTTATTCTCGTTTTGCGTTCGATTAATTCATATGCAAATGTTTTAAAGACATCAGAGGTAATAATTTCATTTTCAAGTTAGAAAAAGTGGTACAGAAGTCTAGCGATAATTCTATATTGATAGTTATAGATAATTCTCAAATTGAAACAAAAATGTTACAAATCAACTAAATTAAATCAACAGTTGTTTCGCAAATTTACAATTAATTTAAAACAAAATTTACATTTTTAACATAAAATGCTAATGAGAATTAAATTTAAGCTTGAATGAAATTTAAATCATTTCGTCTTTCAAACTATTGATAAGTTTAAACAGTTTAATTTCCTCCTACTATCAAAACTATTTTAATGAACTCGAATATTAACAGATATCTTTCAAAAAGTACGAATTTAGTTATATCGGAACGCAGCGTAAGACGTCCACGAGACGTCTTACAAACTGTCGTACAACGTTCACAAGACCATCTGTAATTCCCTTAAAGAACTAATTTTTATTCATTGTGGCGCCCATGTAACAACGTTAGCGTCATTGAACGAGGTCGAATTCAATAACTTTCATAATGCCAAATTTCCACAAGTTCGTACAAAAGTTGCACGAAACTTTCACACGATCTTTCAGGATACTTGACATGCATTTTGACACGTTACAAAACTTGCCTCCCACACGTAACAACGCTATCTGGAACTTATTACAACAAAACTCAAGTCACGCTTTAATTACTAGCGTTCGTTTTTCATAGTCCGAACAAAAACTTTCGGAGTCGAACTGGCATGGAGTGGTGCGGGGACGTCGTGACGAAATCATCGTTGCGATTGACGTTATTACAATGCAATGCCGCTAATTGATTAATGTAATTGTGTGAACAGTACCTTGCACTTGTCACTCAATTTGAGCGCAAGCACGAGTCCTCCATCGCTGCGCTTGCGCGTGAACACAGGAACCCTGACGGCCATCCACCTTAATCCTTCGTTTTTCTAATTTACTCATTCTTTTTTTTCATATATCTCGCTTTTGCATAATATCAACTTGTTAACAATCGAATGCAATAAAGTATTATATAATTGACACAGTGATGCAAAATGGTATCACGGAACGTCGGAAAGAAAGAAGGAACGCGTCGAGTCGAGCGTGAAAAATCAAAGGCCATTAACAAAGATCGGCATCGGGAACGACTTTATGTAAAATATTTATTTGCCATCGTGGTGTGACAACAATTCAACGTTCTTATGACAAAATATAAAAGTATTTACAATTGTGTGCATAAATAAGTTTCATGAGCGGCCGAAGCTCGCTTCGACCAATGATAAATACGCGTCCGACTGGTATGTACAAATTTTATACATAAAAGGGCCTGGCGCAATGAAAAAAAGTTGCGCTTGGCTTCAATCTCATTTTGTTCCATTGAGAGAAAAAAAACAAAAAAAAACGGCATGTTCACATTGTATGTAAATATGTAAAATGTATGTCTACATTGTATCGATGTGAAATAGATTCATTTTTGGCATCTAATCAAAGAATGACTGATTCAAGTCTAAGAGACGTTATTTTTGTGTTAAATTCAAGTGACACTTGTTGTTGAGGTATAAAAATAATTTTTAAAATTAGAGTTGAACGTGACCAAAAAAGTAAATGTACACATATGTGTTAATAGATCGAAAGGTAAAAACCTCACATTATTCTTTAGAAAAATTGATTCAAATATGTTTCTAAGAAACTTAAATTTAGACATAATTTTCAAACGAGGAAGCAGATTTCAATATAGCATTATTAATGAGTTGATTCTAAGAAAAATGATTTCATAAACCTATTAATAAAAGTCACGTTTATACATAGTAAAATAAACGCCTCTGATAGATTGAAGTCAGTCACCTATTTATTTTCAAACATCGAGTCATTAATCAATTGTTCAATAGGTATAAAAAAGACGTTGACATAAAATCAACGTTTATACATCCAAATCCGTAGCTCTATCGACACATCGATGTTCCTTACGAAATCTCAATTACATCGATTAGAATTTTGTGATGTCCAAAAATGCGTAACATTTTTACTGTGAAAAATAGGTCAAGAAACATTTCAGTTTTCGCAAGCAACGTCAATTTGACGTTATTGTGACGTACTGTATAACTCGTTCCCGACTTTAGGTCCTGTGTTCACCTATCACAATGCACGAGTAGCTGCTGCGAGCGTACCAGTGGAAGGAACTCTGTGGTTTGAACAACTCAAATCCATGCGCCTGATTCGATGCCCTTAAAAAATCTTATTCAAAACAATTTCAGATTAAAAAGTTAATCAATTTTAAATGTAATTTTGTTCAGGATAAAAACGTTTTCAAATTCATTAGAAACTGAAATTTATGAACAATTGATATTTTTTGTACTTTACATTAGTAATCACCAACTATTTCTGCATTATCGTTTATTTGCTAATTAAGAGCGACGTTAATTAAATTTGGTTTCTGTGTCAAATTTTTGCATTTTAAATTCATTTACTGATGTACCATCAAGTTTCAACAAACAAGCCCAAAGTTACAGTTTATTCTCGTCCCTTGATTCGAAAATCAAATGATCCGAATAAACGTCAATCAGTTTCTACTCAGAACAAAATACGATTAAAACGTATTCCCTTTTTAATCCGAGCTACCATCGTATTTAATAGGATTTCTTTAAGAGGAACAACGCACGTGTGTTAGGGAGCGGCGAAAACACGGTGGGAGAGGAGGCGATGAGAAACGACACCACCGCCACCACTCCGTCTCAGCGCCATCTATGTACACGAACAAACTTTACACGTTACGCCTCGGGTTCCGCCGTCGGCTCTTGGCTGTTGTTGGCCTCCTGCGGCTCGGGCTCCGGCGCTGGCTGGGGCGCCGTTTCCGGCACTTCAGGCTCCTCCTTCCATTCGGTCTCGGCAGCGGCCTCTGTCGCCTCAGGCTGCTCGCTGGTGGCGGCATCTTCCTCCTTCACCTCGTCCCAGTTCTCTTTGTCGGCGAGTCGCGGACTGGCGTTGCCCCACCGAGATTTTCGGCTGCGATTCGCTGGACTGGACTTGGACTTCTCCGTTTCAGGCTCCCAGCCAGGTGGCCCGTTTTCGGGCTTCGACCGCCAGGGGGCGCCCTCCTCGCGCATCAGTGGTGGTCCCGACATACGTGGTCCAAAAGGCATGCGCAGATGCGGCGGTCCGCGACCGCCGTCGTCGAACGGCGGCCGGAAGAACGGCTCGCCAGGCTCTCGTGGCTCGCCGAACTGCGGCCCCATGCCACGAGCTCCGAACATCGGCCGCATTCCCGGGCGCATACCCCGCGGACCCATACCGCGTGGATGGAACATTGGTGGCCCTGCAACACATCATAAGAAATTATCGCGGCTATTCGCAAGGGGTCTTTGTGAGAACGTCGGTACACGGAAAAAAAGTTAATGCGCACAAACCAGAATTATGGTCAAATTGACAATAATACTGTCACATTTACTATAATTATGATGAATGCGACTAGAATTCTGGTTGCGCACACTAGACACTTTTTTGCGTGTAGTATGGCAACATCGCGAAATTAGTATATGCAGGAAGTTTGCAACGTTTATTTGCAACCAATTCCAAATTCCATTAATTTTCAATCAAAAAAGATATATTTCTCACGAAGAAAGTGAAACGAGAAAATTAATTTTTTCATTTTGTATCGCGCTGATACAAATTTGAGTTCTGATTTTGATTTTTGATGGGTGAAATGTTGTTTTTATTAAAAATTCGTTGCAAACTTTTTGCACATAAATTAGTATTGTTGAATATTCAAAATGTGGCAATATTGCAGAGTTAAGAGCTTTTCACAAGGGGAAAAAAGTAAAACATCGCAACAATGTTGGAACCAATCTTAAAGTCAAATCGAGATAAAAAAAGGTTACTCGGTTACTCTATATCTAGTTTTTTTGCTTTTATTATCCTCAGCAAGGTAATTGTAACATTGGTTCCAAGACCGGAGCTTTTTACATAATAATAAAAATGTTACAATCTTGCCGGTAAAATGTTTTTATCTCATAAAAGATTCATTTTATTCTTTTTATTTATTAATAAGACAACAAGCAAACCGAGTACCGAAGAGATTTTAATAATAATATTCAATACAGTGAAAGAAAAAAGAAATATATAGCATAATTAGGCTACATAAAGATTCATGTAGTATTTGGGAAAATACATGACAGTGATACAATTCAGGCATGAATAACTGATATTATATAGACCATGTCATATCTTAGGTTCAGATAAAATGTCAATTATCAATCTGGTCTGTAGTTACTTATGGTATAATAGCTTATTAAGAAAATTAATAAAATGATTGAGAAAAAAAATAAAACATATACTTCAAAAAAATTTTGTAAAAAAATATGACAATATTTGAACAAATTTTATACAAATAAAGCCATTTTGTATAATTAAACGAAATCCAAAAAGAATATCAAATTTTAAACTCTGAAGACAAAATAGAGTTTAAGAAAAATTACCGAATTACTTTGAAGTTGATGAATTGATTGAAGTTCAAAATTTTGAAAATTCTTAAAATATAGATTGACAAACATGTATTTTTTTCTTATTTTTAATTTGAAGTTCATTATTCGCATTTTTAATTTTCAATTTAATTTAATTTCATTCACTTGTGTTGGCGAAACACTAATTTCTTTTTTATTTTTGTGTTTTACTGCGCTCGCTTTTTAATTTCCATTGCTTCCTTCATTGGTATTGATTTATTGTTATTATTATTTGATCTCGCGTTAATTTTATTGCTACGCATTAATTTTTGCATTATACTTATGATTGTATTTATTACATTGATTTTCTTATTTTTATTTCACACCCTTTACATTCATACGCCTTTTGGCTTCTATATGATTTAATTGCTGTATTTCATTTCGCGTTTATATTGTATTTTTACTTCTTACCTGCGTAATTTTACTTTAGATTAATTTACTATTTTTATTTTACTCTTCATTTCGTTTGCTGTATTTTATTTTCCTTGCTTTTGCATTTATTACTGTACCACTTTATTTTCCCATTACTTGTTAATTTGATTTCCTTTTTTTCAATAATTTAAATTTACTCTTTCTTTAACTACAACACATTTTTATACATTACATTTTTATTTGTTAATTTTTATCTTCATTTAATATTGTTCTCTTTGCAACTTTATCTTTAATTTATATTGATAATTGTTCATTGATTGTAATATATTATATTTTCTTTCATTGTACTCGATTTGCAAGTTTAAACGTCTAACTTTCACCAAATTTCGCAATTTCGAAAAAGTTTTTTCAGCTCCACATGGAGCCAAGATTTTAATTGAATTAATTGAATTGATATGAATTCATGTTAATTAAAAAATTTATTTTTAAATTTAATGATAATTTGAAGTTTAAGCAACATTAAAAACACTATTTATCCTTTGTTAAAACGAGATTAACACGAAAAGCACACATTTACACTAGTAAAACATAAAAAATGAAAACAATCGGATTTTAAAAAAGTCTTTTAAAGTTTTTTAGGTATACTTTATTATGAGAAAATATTAAATGCATTTTTGCATGATTTTACATGTTTTTGTGTAAACTTTTACGTGAAAAATTCATTTGAGAATTGTGAAACAACATCGTACTAAAAGATATGTTGGTATTACTGATTTGTACTTGCAAGATTTCCTTCCGTTTTATTTTCTATGAATCTGTGGTTGGCATCTAAGTCGTTTCACGCAACATGTATTAAATAAAAGCCGTTTATAATAAAGCAATATTTATTTCATTAATTAAACCCCAATCTGCCGATACCTACATTACAAATTTTAAGTGTTTTCAAATATTTTATTAATTCACCTAATATTTTATATTTTAATAATTCACTTAAGCATTTCTTGAAGATATAATTTATCTACATTTTCATTATCAAAGTATAAGTGAAAATAAAAAAGATTTTAACATTTTATTTCATCTACAAAAAGTTTTTAGATCATAATTTCTTAAATTACGTGTTTTGAGAAGCACTGATAGTCACCTGATTTATCTTGGTCCTTTGTTCTCCAAAAAAAAAACAAAAAAAAAAAAAAAAGATATGAACAAACATCAAGTGATTACCAGCGTTAATCAAAACACGAATTTCAAGGATTTGGAAAATACACAAAACAAAATTCAATAAAGAGTTTTTTCTTTTTTTTTATCTCAACTTTAGTTGTTATTTTTTTTTATGAAAAATGTTCAAAATACTAGTAATGCACTAAGAAAAATGCAGTTGAAACTACCACAAATTTGACTTGTAACCTTATTCAATTGGACATACTAAACATTCATTTAAAACAAAGCTCTGATTTTTAGTTGTTTCAACTAAAAACATCAGTGGTGACAATTTTTACTGAACATTCAGTCGAAACTACAAAAAGGTATTAACTGTTTGCTCAGTGTGTAGAGATCTATACAACTTTTCCAGCTGGTTCTCCATTAAAGTTCAGAATAGTTCTATCTGATAAAACGTTGTGAACAAAATGAAAGTGACGACAAGAAGAAGACAAAGCAATTTAGTATTACCATGACCGCGGGGTCCAGGTGGCCTCTGTAGTCCAAAACCGTCCGGTCCCATGGTGCCACGGGGTCCGCGCGGGCCCATCATCGGGCCCATTGGTCCGCCAAATCCTTGTTCCATTTGATTACGGAAAAATTCACGTCGCCTTGGTTCAAAGTCCGCGAGTTCGTGGGGCCGTGGCTCGCCCCGTTGGCGCATCTCAAACTCGAAACGCTCACGCTCGAAGTCTTCCTGGGTGGGGGGTGGATGTCGGCCACGAAGTTCCGGCCGGTCGAACTCATCGCGGGGCGTGAGCGCGTGACCGAGCCGCGGGTCGAACTCGTCCGGCCGTGGCGCCCCCTTAAGTCCGCCAAGACGGCCGTCCAATCGTTCATCCGGGAACCGGCCCGGGTGCATCCGCGGATCGTTGAACTCGTCCATCGGTCCAAGCGGCCCGCGTGGCCCTCCGCCTCCGACTCCTCGGTGCCCGAAACCTGGTCTGTCGCGTTCTCGCTGGGCGAAATCACGGCCATGTTCCTGCAATGTGAAATATATTTGAAGTATATTCAATTTACATGTCTTCAAAGTTGTACAATAAGTTAAATTTAAAATCGATGGACAAAAAAAATAGTAATATTCATTGACTAGCCACAAATGAAATTTTCTGACTTATCTATAATTTTTTCAGGACCGTAATTATATTACTATTTTTCTTACATCGACTAAATTCGCTTGCCTTTCTAGTTTATGGTCATCCCCTTGAAAATTATATTCAAAAGAAGGTACTAACCTGAGAATTACCGCGGAAGTCTGGACCTCGAGGCCTATCTGGTGGGCCACCGAATTTCGGCAGATCCATAAGTGCTGGCGGTTGGTCGTTGAGTCGTCTCATAGGAGGTGGTCCGTCATCAAAACCTCCTCGTTCGTGTCGTTCGGCGCTGCGATCGTTGCGTGGTCCGCGCCCTCTGTCCATACGATCGTCTAGTGGTAATGTTCCATCTGCTAGCTGGCGCAACCTGTCAGTCAGACTCATTTTCGACTCCTTTTTGCTCTCCATCTCATTGAGTTCGGCATGGCGCATTGCTGAAGACTCACGACCGTCGCGGTCGCGTCGCTCGTCGCGGTCACGACGCCGTTCGCGCCCTCTATCGCGACCGCCGCGACCTCTGTCGCGGCCGCGGTCGTCGCGATCACGGTCGCGGTCACCGCGCCCTCTGTCGCGATCGCGGCCATAGTCGCGACCAT
>JABFOV010006168.1:0-11021 GCA_022817685.1 Aradophagus sp. ZL-2020
CGTTATTTATTGGTATTGTTTTCATGATTCACGAGATTGATAGAACGTCACTGTCAACTTTGAGTTTTAAACACGCAAGGCCAATATTCAAATTTTTTTGATTGTTTTTTTTTTTTTTTAAGAGAAAAAGTCATAAAAGAGTTTTAGAGATGGCAGGGGGGCCCCTAATTGTTTTAAAGAGAAGGAGATATAGTTTTAAATAAAAAAAATTTGTTTTAAAAAATGTTTTAAAAAAAAAAAAAAAAAAAAAAAAAAAAAAAAAAAAATTGAAGAATAAACGGTAAATAAAGGGTCTTTATCAAGTAAATAATTTTGAACATTTTGTGAATAAATAAAAGTTTTCGAAAATTCAAAAAAAAAAAAATTAAATGTTTTGTTAACAAATAAAACAAAATATCCACTTTTCCTTCTAAATGAAATTATAAAAGTAGTCTGAAAATTCGTATGCTGAAGTCTCATAATTTACATGTGTGAAGTTTGAAAAGTATCAGACTTGAAAATTATTTTTCCTTCTTGATTTAAACAAAAACGAAAATCAAAAGAGAACGGGTAAAATGTAAACACTGGAAATAAACAAAGAAAGAATAGAGGTCGTTTTTCTCACCTCTGTTTACATTGTTTATATACATTATTAATGTTTTCATTTATTGTTTCTCAGAATAAATATTTTTTTGAACCAAAACAATCCTTTAAAAGTTACAAAACAAAATCAAAGAAGAAAAGAAAAAAATATATAAACTTTTGATATTTGCACCTCAAATTTGTCCAAGTCTACAGCTCGTGGCACTTTACCCCGTATTGGGGCAAAGTGCTGACATGGGGCAAAGTGGGGCAGCAAAGTAAATGGCACTTTACGCACATTCACGTACTTTTTGTACATTTATTATTTTATGAATTCTTTTTTTTTATTGTCCAATAATCCAGCTTCAAACTGCGACTAACACAAAATTAAATTTACCAGCAAAAGGACGGAAAGAGACACGCGTCGGAAGGGCCCTTTAACATCTAGATAATATAATTTGACGTAATTACCGAAACGCCGGGTCACATTGGCTTTATTAAAAGATTTGAAGCGGGGGACTGCGGACATGAGAACGGATGAATTTGATCCTGCGGCAGTTGCACGCGGGGTATACGTTACTACGTGCATTCACACTTGTTATGTGGATCGTGTTGAATCACAAGCGAGTCGCACGAGAGCGGCACGCGCGCGACTCTTCAAACAGCCCGAGTGGAAATTTTAATAGCGATTCGCAAGTTTTCATTAAACGCACTTAAAGAATAATGTACTGCTTGAAACTGCTAAATCTTAGGGATGGAAAAGTAAAAAAAAGTTCTGCTTTTATTAACAATTTTTAAAAAGCTTTTGTCAATGACAAATAAAATCTTGTGTAACGAGGCGAAAAAGCGACGATTTCCGACGAGTGAATGGATTTTATTTTATGTACGATGA
Organism: Aradophagus sp. ZL-2020; assembly: GCA_022817685.1. Taxonomy (NCBI): domain Eukaryota; kingdom Metazoa; phylum Arthropoda; class Insecta; order Hymenoptera; family Scelionidae; genus Aradophagus; species Aradophagus sp. ZL-2020. The sequence continues at coordinate 1,454 of JABFOV010006168.1, forward strand.
TTTTTATATTAATTTTTACCAGGAAACGTGCTCAACGAATAAACATTTATTTGAATGAAAGGAAATACTTCTTGAAATCAAATGTATCATTCTTTGTTATTACTAAATAGTTATTTTAAATTGCATAAAAATTTATTTAAAACTATGGAATATTTTATTGCGATTTAAATAAGTTTTTAGTAAGTGCCTGAAAAACTTAAACTTTAAACGAAATAAATGAAATAAATTCCCAATTTTTCACCGAAGAATATATTTTTTCTGAGCGTAGACTAATTAAAAAATTGGTTTTCTTGCATCTAAACTTTGCAAGCTTCCTTTCACAAACGTATCACGAAAAAACCGTACAACTTATTAATTCTTGGCACAATACTAGAAACAGTTTCTACTCGGGTGATGTGTCGTTTCGTTCCAATCGGAGCCGTCTAATTCGCTCATCATTTTCACCGCGCGTGGGACGGCGACGTCGAAACACCGAGCAATCAAAATCGAGGGCACGGCTTTTCAGATCCAAAGCGACAGCCGGTGAAAGACGAAATCGCCTTTTCAACGGCACTTTTTGACATTTCACTTTGCTTCGGATTTCGTGCTCGACGTTAACGTAACGTCACAATAACGATATCGACTGTGATTGGTCATATATATTTTGTTATCTTATTTATTTTAATTGATTATTTAAACAATCGGTCAAATAATTATGTCTATTGAAAATAATTAGTATAATTCGTTAACTAAACAATCTTTTTTTACTGCAAATACAAAGTATGGAGTTTTGTTAAATATGAAGTAATTGTTGATACAAGTGATAAACAATATCATTTGTAACAGTGTTACATTTTCATTGCGTGATCGTGATTCGTTGTATTAATTACATATTACTATACTTGTCAATGGGTACGTCCTTCTACGTGATGTTTGAGTTACAGTATGGTCACTGAAAGTATCGAGTGAATGCTATGATTTTGTATAATTATACTCCCGCATACACGTATATTGAGAAACGTGTGACATACAAATTGTTAATAATTTGTCTCTTGTTCGTACGCATGTCATCGTCATTTTTTAAGATTACTTATTTTTCCTCTTTTTTTCGATAGGTTTTCCACATGAATATTTATTTATAACGTGTGAATTGATGACTGTACGTGTGAAAAACAATTGTCTCAGTTTCAAACATTTTTAATGCGTTAAATATCAAAAATATTTTAACTTTCGCGCAGTTATTACTAATATTTCTTATGCTAATTCAGCCATGTCAAAAACTGTTGGAAAGTTTTCGAACATAATTACTTAAAAATCATATACTTCAAATCAAAAATTGAAGAAAATTGCAAAAATAATTTTCCGTTTTTGTAATTTATAATATTACTTTCAATTACGATATAAGAAGAAATATACTTGAATGTCGGTATTGCAGAAATCTTTCGCAATTTTTCAATACGTATAACTTCAATTAATAATTTCACCATAATTTTAATAGAATCAAATAGCACAAGTTAAAATTTAAGTGATAACCTAAATGGTAATTTTATCAATTTAATTGTACTCCTTATCATTTAAGTATCAACTTTCACTGTTACGTTCTCTCAACGTAATAATCTGACGAATCTGAGTAACAAAGTTCAAATCACAAAGTACGAAAACCCCTTTCAAAATATCATATCATACAGGACATTGTTTTCGAGTCTTCTCATACATTACAAAATCCACAAAATCTCAAGACTCAACTTCCAACAACTAACGCAAACAAGGCAACACTCAACAATCTAACAACGAATCACAATTTCACAATCGCATCTCGTAATTCGACCAAACCAACAGCGCGCGGTTCTTTCTAAAAACGCGAAAGAATCTTCCCAAGATGAAATCTAATAAGCCCCTAATGATATTCCCAAGCGAGAGTGTGTATCTCAACGCGGTCCGAGCGTGGTTCTCGCATCGCGCGCGCGAGAGAGAAAGAGAAAAAAAGAGTGAAAACGAAAATCAAAAAAGAGATAGAAAGACGCAAGAAGAAAAAAACGAAAGAATAAAAAAAAAGCGAAAAGAACGCGCCGAACGGACGCACAAAAAACGAAGAAAAGAATAACGAGCAGAAAGAGAGGGGACGAAAAAAAGGCAACAAACGCAGGCAGGATGGCAAAAAGAGGAGCGCGAGTCGGGCAACGGAGAGGAAAGCGAGAAAAAGGAAGACGAGAGGGACAAAGGGGTAGGGCCTTCGAATTCCCAACAACCGCAATATTAAAAGCCATAAAGCGCGGTCCGAAAACTGGTGATTATCCACCCGCGCGGGACGAGGGGGGGGGCGGGGAGGGGAGGGGGGGCGCGGGGTGGGGGAGCAAGCGCCGAGCGCTCGGCGACGGAGTTGGCGCGGCGCGTGAGAGTGAGACGGACGCGAACTTGAATACCGCGGCAGGAGTGTGGGAGAGCAGTCGCGCGCCTCGCGGCCTACGTCACGCGGAACGACGCAACGGGAGACCCGCGGAGGGGGGGGCGGGGATGGGGGGGGGGCGCGGGCGGGGGTAGGGGTAGAGCGCGGCCGGCGGGAGTGGGGGCCGCGCGCACGTAGAGCCACCTGGTGGGGACGCGGGAACGCGCGCGAATGTGGCCGGAGCGCGGCGGGGATTGGTCGTCGGCGGCTCGCCGCTTCCAAATATGGGACAGTCTCCGTGGTCCATTCATAAAACTACGGGGCGCGCCGCGACTCGGCTCAGTTAGTGCGCGACCCCCACGCATACCGCGGGCGTCCTCTGCGTCGCACGCTGAGCGCGCGCGCTCACTTGCACTCGAGCGAAAACCTCCAGGAAGGAGCATAGGAAGCGACGAAGAAGCCGAGCGAACTCGGGGGGCGGCGAGCGCCCACGTGAAGCGAGCGCTCGATACCGGGCCGGAGCGATCGGTGGTGCCGGTTCAGCGACCGGCTCGCGTTCCGGCTCAGTCGGGGCCGGCGCCCCGAGACGGGACCAGGAAGTCGCGACCGACCGACCGATCGACCGACCGTCCACCCACTTTTGGCGCCAGTAGTGGTTCGGCACGGTGGCGCCGAGCGCCAGCGCGTGACTCCAGCGAGTGTGCTTAGGGCGGCCGGAGGTAGCCTCTCGGCTTGACTAATAATAGCGTTCGACGGCACGGCAGCACCGTCCACGGCAGTTGGCGACGAGCGAGTGGTCGTTGGGCCCGACGGCGCCGGCGCCAGCACCAGCACCGCGCACCAACAGCCATACCAGAGGATGACGATGGACGGCATGGAGGTGATGGGCTCGCAGCCCCACGCGGCCGCGACCAGCCCGTTCATCCTGTCCTCGCCACCGTTGGGACACCACCATCACCATCACCATCACCACCACCATCACGCGACCTTCAACCTCCAGGCGGTGCAGCTCAGCTTCGACGCTTGTCTCGCGTACAACGTCGACGACTCCCCGTCCACGGTGTCGACAGGTCCGGACCTTGCTCCCAAGCTGGCGGTAGCCATCCAGCCGCAAGCCTGCCGAGTCGAGGGGGTTGATTGTGACCGACTCCGCGACCATCGGGTCCAAAGGCTCCAGCCCGATTCCAAAGCAGCTTCGCCACCGAGAGACGTTATCGTCGCTGCAGCGTCGCCCCAGGAGCAGAAGATCGTCGTCGACGGGGACCAGCGAAAGGCCGAGCACCGTGATCCTCAGAACGAGATCGCTGACAAGGACAAACCCGGGGACCTCAACACTCCGGTCACCACCAGCAGCGATTTGCCGTCCTTCTTCGGGCCATCGGCCCTGGTTGAACCGCCACCCATATCAGGTACTGTCTTCTAAGGACTCCCTTGGTGGATTTGTAACATTTCGATCATCTTCACGATCCTAATCAAACCCATCGCGGATCATTTCGTTCGATGGCTTTTAGTTTGCACGCACTTGCCGTTCGGTAACATCTTCTTTAAACGTCAAGGGGAAGCTCCGTTCGTGACGTTTAAATTCCGAGAATCCTGTGGCTTCGGTTGTCTGTTGATTGGTCGCAGATTAATCACGTTCGTCCATCGTTAATTTTAAGGCTCCAACGATTGATGATTGCAGCTTTCAGTGACACGAGATTGTGTAACTGTTGAAACATGGGACCGCTAATTAGTGAGATTCGAATGACTCTGATCACTCATTCACTTGTGTCCTTCTGTTTTCTGTTCGTCGTCAGTGATTAGGCGTAGCTTTCGTACGAAGAATTTTAATTTTTTGTATGATTATACAAATTTGTCTCGTACTGTTATAACACATAAAAAAACTGGAAACTAGTCTTCCCAAAAATATTTAACTTAGTTACTTGTCGTAAATTTTTGAAACGAAATTTAGAATTTCTACGAATTCTATAAAAATTCGGTTGAACGTGTCATTCGAAATCTAAATTTTGAACAATTGCTCTTCGAAATGAAAAATTCACTAAGCTACGTTGAAAATGAGAGTAATACCAGATAAACGTCAAGGTTGGCTAATCGCAATCGATCCACCCGGAACTCAGTGTCAATGCCAACTGCAACGAAATTCGGCATCTCGACGGACAATAATTTCCAATCGTCAATAATCGGTTTAATGATCAGTTTTCAATAAACACTATCTCCGAAAAAGCGATCCCTCGGCGGTCACGGGCCCAAAGTCGCGCCGATGTCCGGGCGCCGATAATTATGGCGCATGTTTATCATCGAATGTAGGTACATATACGTCATTTTATCGCCACTACCACAAATTATAAGATCGCTCGAATGCTTTCCCTCCATAAAAAGTGCTTTACGACGACGGCTTACGCACACGCTCTCCCAATAAATAACGAAAAAATACGACGCCCGCTATCATATTTTTATCAATAACAACTTGTTGCCGACAGATTATTCTCCAGGTACCAATAGTCAACATCGCGTGATACATTTATTTATCGTTCGGCATGTAGATCGTCGAATAAATAAATTTCACCGCGACCGTGAGTTAAAGCTCCTAGCGTTTATTAAAGCTGCGCGTATCGCTCTCTTTTCTATTCAGATTTCTCCGCGGTCACAGTCGGGTTCTGTATTACAAGTACAAGTAAATTTGGACGAGTATTACTTATTATTTATCCATAATATGTGGAAAGGAAAAACCTTCGAAATTTGCTGCCATTGAGATGATTCTGAAAAAGTTGTTCAAAACTGATTTTAAACGCAATAAATTATTATTTTTTTGCTGTTAAAAATAATACATAATAAAACATTTCCAGCATTTTTCGTTAATGAAAATTAAATACATCTTCATGTATAAATAATCGTATGATCTATTTGAGAAAAAAAAATTAATGAATAGCTGGAATATGTTCACGTTTTGCAAAAATGCAAAAAATTATGAAATTTGTATGACCTTTGAAAACTTACAAATTGAATTTCACGAAATTAAACTTTTAATACACTGTAAAAATGGCGATATTAAATGTAAACTTATTGACTCGATTGAAAATTCATTTAAAGCACGTGCATCAAAACGAATGCAAATATTGGAATTACACTTTTTTTATCATTTTTTATGTACACTGGATTGTAAATAAATTGAACACACGTGGAAGTTTGGGGTGACGTTTTTCACAGCGTATATTATCAAGTTAAACATATTGAAAATATGCGAAATACTCTGCTCATTATTAAACAAGTAATTGCTTTGTTCATTTTTCATACGTTATTCACTTGTTTGTTAAAAGTTAATTAAAAATGAATCTCTCGTTGGTATTGCACTTTTTAATTTCACTTTGGTAAAAAATTAATCCTATTTAATTGACAGAATTACCTTTCCCCAAAACAATTACGTTGTTTAAATTAAAAACTTATTACTTTATATACTGCTGCAAAACTGATTTGTTTAAATTACAGTTTGATACAAAAATATATAAATTAAAAATTGATTATCTCGTCATTTGCTGCAAAATTAAATTGTCTGAATGGACATTAACATTTAAATTAAAAACTGATTACTTTATCATTTGTTCCAATATTGAATTTCCTAAATAAAATAACGTCGTGTTAATCACAAAATTCATTACTTTATAATTCGTTACAAAGTTAAATTGTTTGAGCAGAAATTTCCAAGGTGAAAAATTAATTACTTTGCAATTCATTGCAAAATGAAGTCTTGAAAATAAATACATTGCCGGAACGAAAAATTGATAACTTGTTAACTTGTTGGAGAACAAAGAGTAATAAAAATAACAAAAATGACGAAACAATTGTTTGTCGCTTAGCAAAAATCGATCGGGTGTACCAACAGAGTGCTAAACATTGCATAATCGTGGACCACAGTGGTTGATCGGCGGACCACTGATGACGTATGTGGGGCGGCGTGACGAGCAATATCAAAGTTGGCCGCGACGGATCAATACTCGGTGACCCCGACATTCAAAAGTCCTCCTCCAATGCCACGCTCGCCGCCCCACCCGGCCGCTGGCGGTTCATTCATGCTGGCAGCCACCCCTTGGCGCAGCCGGCGCTACGCGACGAGCCGCCACCCGGCGCCCGGCGCCCTTCACCCCGTGGTGACGTGAGCGCAGCCTCGCTCGACCCCGCGCGAATCAATGCCCAATGTCGCCCGGTCGCAACGTCCCGGGACGCGGCGCTGTTCCGCCGCGAAAACTATGCCGGGAGGAAGGAAACCGCGATAATCGCCCCTCGCGATAACGACCCTATCGCGCTCCCTTCCTGCCACATTAAGATACCGCCATCTGCGCTGCAGAATCGCGTAATAATGACTTCGATCAACTCATTAAGCACTGCGACAATTTCAGTTTTCTCCTTTACTGTTTTCCTACAGGGCTAAATAGATACGGGGTTTCATACAGGCTCGAAAAATTGTATTGATTTTTGGAATCTCTTATTAGAATTTGTAACAAAAGTGAATTTTTGAATTAGAATAATACCGAAAAATCAAACTGATAAGTAAGGGTATTTTTTTGTCGAAAAATTTGAATTTTCGTTTTTTAGACACAATTTTCGGGGAAACATTAATAAAGAAGAGTGGAAACATGGAATCGAATGTATAGTTATAAAGTATAATTTACAGTTTTTTTTTTTTTTTTTTTTTTTTATGAAAGTAGCAAAAAAAGTTAGCAACAAATTTTATGAATTGTGTGAATTTTCGAAATATAGTTTATTGATCATGATATAAAGTGCGCCATATTTATGTATGTACATATTTTTACATAAAAATGAAGCATGAAAAGATGAAACGTGCATTTATTTCAATTTTACTCATTCCATTAATCATTTTTCTGTAATCATTGACTTTATAAACATTCCATTGTTTGTTCAATATGGAAATAACGGATTTCAATGTATAAATATACAAAATCAATAAATCAGAACAATCAAATCGGGAAATATGAATATAAACTGATTTTTTATTAATAATAATATAATAAAAAAAGTATGAATTTACTTTGACTACTTTGAATATTTTTCAAAGCTGTTCCACATTTGTTGTATATATAGATATATTTTTAAGATAGCTTTCTTAAAACAGAAACAGAAATCAATTTTTTTTTCTATATTTGTACAAACGGAAACCAAAGTATTAACCCATTTCTAAATGAAATATTTTGCAAATTATACTTGCAATAAATTTTTAATCATAGATTAATGAAAACTTTAGAAAATTTCTCGTCAAAAATATTTATTTGCCAAAGATTCTTCATCAAAAATCTTTATACTGTAAAAACAAATATCTCATTTTGAACCATGTTTAATATTTAATAAGACACTTTGCAGTATACTAAAAAAAAGTTAATAAAACTAAATCATTCTTCAGAAAATTAACAAAATAACCCAATCGCTAAAGTTTCGATCACTCCGTTTACGGACATGTTTCAACAAAATGTTGAAGTGTGTCAACATATTATTGTTATTAAAATTCGATCTACTTTTGCAATACAATAATAACCCAATCGTTTTCTTCGATCACATTACAGGAAGTCTGGCTGGTGAGGACCTGTCCCTAGAAGAAGCCACCGTCGAGGACGACGAGGCGCGGGATCGGCACCAGCACCACCACCACACCCATCACCCGGAATCTGAGCACGGCAATACCGTGGCATCGGCGAGTCCTGCGCCACATCACCAAACGCCCGACGACAACGAACGCTGCAACGTTTTGCAAGGTGGCGTGATCCTCTACTCTGCACCCTCGGCCTCCAACGCGCCTACATCCGGCGTCAACATCTGCAACGTACCAACGCTCACTTATCGCGGCGTATTCACCACCACCTGCGCGCAATCCCCAAGTCTCAACAACCTGCAAACTCCAGCGCAGCAACAGCAACAGCTACAACAGCAAACAGGCCAGGAAATCTGGGGTTCTCTACCATCGCCTACCCTAACCCTAGCCAGCCAACCCTTCCTCCACCCCAGTCTTCACACTGGACCATACGGTGGCGAAACTGTGGAACTACTGCAGGTAGACTCCAAACCACCTGCACCACCCTACCATGACGCGCCCAACAACTGGTTGACCGGTCACGATGACTACGACCCCGGTCTTCTCTCCCACCACCACCAACACCACCATCAGCACCACCACCAAGAGCAGCCGATCCTCAAGCAAGAGCCAACCGGCAACTACCCGAGCGTGCAACTCCAACAGCCTGCACCATCGGGTCAGCTTCAACCACCTCATCAGCCGCCGCCGCCACCCCAACCCCAGCAAAACAGTCAAAACACCGGGGTTCAGCTCGCGGAGCTCAACCCCAGCACATCGAAGGGCCACGAAATTCTGTCGCAGGTTTACCAACAGAGTACGCAGCCCTTGAAACTGGTACCAGTGAAGCCAAGGAAGTACCCTACCAGGCCGAGCAAGACCCCGGTCCACGAAAGGCCCTACGCCTGTCCGGTCGGCGATTGCGACCGGCGTTTTTCCAGGAGCGACGAGCTCACTCGGCACATCCGGATCCACACCGGCCAGAAGCCCTTCCAGTGTCGCATCTGCATGAGAAGCTTCTCGAGGAGCGACCACCTCACGACCCACGTGCGCACCCACACCGGCGAAAAGCCGTTCTGCTGTGATACCTGCGGCCGGAGGTTCGCCCGCAGCGACGAGAAGAAGCGCCACGCCAAGGTCCACCTGAAGCCCAAGCTCAAACGCGAGGCTCACGCCGGCAACCCCAGGAACAACCACGCGCAGAGCCACGCAGCCTCGCCCTGCACCCAGTGACCGCTGCTCACCGGTACCTCGACCTTGCGTCCCCAGTATTGACGAGTCGTTCAGTATTACTCTTCGACAATTGATCCGCGTAGTTGGGAGTAGGTGCAATATTCGATAGGTCCGCGCATCGCCCACGTGGCGTGCTTCTCAGTCAACCTCAGATTCTCATTCAAGGGTATTCTCAAACATAACACAGAAAGGCCAAAAGGCAAGCGAGCGCTAGATGTCAGAGCAGATGACTTATCTGCTGGGTGCTGATGTACAATAGCGCTAGCGAACCGACACTTAACACTGCATCTTATGCACATATCTTAGCGCACGAACATAACTCGTAGCACACAATCAGTCTGACGCGATACAGAAAAAATTAATAACATACACTCACCGCAGTCTCTGATACA
>JABFOV010006169.1:0-11021 GCA_022817685.1 Aradophagus sp. ZL-2020
GCTATAACCACTCAAATAGTGTACTTTACCATTTAAGTAGTATTTTTAACTATTTACTTACTACATTAAAGAGTACTATACCACAAGATATTACCAAATACTAAAAGTTGTTACTCAACTGATTAAATAACGATTTAGCTACTGAGGCAAGACATTTATTCAAGTACAGCAACATATATGTCTTAAATATGTCGCATATGCATATGTGCAATATATGCAACATACAAGATACATGCAAATATGAATGTCGCATACTTGCAGCATTTACGGCAGCCTATATGCAGTACATAAATTTTTGCGGAACATATATATTGTAAACATATACGTACATCATAAATGTATCATGTATGCAGTATACTTATGCTGTATATGCATCATGTATGTTACATTTATAGTATCACGCTAGATATATCTTCCGTTTCGCCTAAATACTTAAATACTCACTTTATCATTTAAGTAACAACTTTTACTATTTTACTTCTTAGTATAGGATAACGAAACTGATTAATTACAGGGACTAGTCGATTGACTGGAATTCGGCGTGGAGATGAGCGGCAGCGTAGTAGACGAGGCGGAGTGGTTGTGATGGTGATGGTGGTGGTAATGGTGGTAAAGTGTGGATGCATAATACTGTTGGTGATGGTGCGAATGGTAGCCGTTGGTTGGGGGCGTGTCTTCGTTGTTGTTATTACTGCTGTTATTATTATTATTGTTGTTGTTGCTACTAGACAAGTTGGAGCAGTCACTCTGATGCTCGTGGTGATGATGAGCACTGTGGTGGTTGCCAAGCACCGGGCTGCTGGAAATGACGCTGGATAGGATATCATGGACCGTGTGCGAGCTCGGCCAGTGCGCGGCACTGTTGGTCGGCGTCGGCGACGAGGGCGATAGCTTGCTGGCCGAGGGGGCAGTCAGGCCCACTGCAAAGTCGATCGAATAACCTTTTCAAGGTAACTACGAAATCACGACGGCAGAAAGAGAGCCGGCTGTTCCATCAAACTTCTCGAGTTAACTAAAACTGACCGAAACTTGTGGCTTTAGCGAACTGACAAATTACGTTGTTCTTCTTTTTAAAAAAAAAACTAATAAAACTGTAAAACGTTATTGAAAGAAGGGTCTCATTTTAAGACATTCTGAATGTTTCAGAGATGAAATGTTTCAAAATGAAAGAAAATAATAATTGACGGTAAATGCATTAACAGTTTGACTGACAAATTTAATAATTTTTATTGATATGTATTGATGAGTGAAATAATGTTACCCGTCGGGTCACAAGTATATAGAGTAACATTCAAAAGCGCCAATCATTTTCTTTGTGGCTCATCAAAAGCTCAAATAATTAAATTAAATTCATCCAATGAAATACTGGGGCGATTTGAAACAGTTATTAAAAAATTTTACACTGAGAAGTGAGGAAAAAACAATAATTTAATTTTCTTTTTTTTTGTGATGAATTAACGTTTTAAATATAAAAATAGAAATCATAGACTCCAACACATTTGAAATTGAACAACAAACTTTAAATAAATTTTGTCAGTCGCTCAAAACACAAGCATTGTTTCATAGGACAGTCTCTTTCCGCATCGTGTGTGAAGTCGATTAAGATAAAACTCGTTATGTTGATTCTATTACAACATCACATCAATAAATCCTCAAATAACAGTCGATATCAATAAACGTTGAATTCAAGTTGACGTTTCTTCAAAGTGATAATATTATTTCAGATTGTATAAGAACATTTGTAATATTAACTTCAAAATTAAGAAGGCCAAAGTTCCGGTAGTTTTAGTCTGTATGTTACAGTAGTTTAACTAAACGACAGTTCGGTTAACTCAAATGGAGTTAATTTTAAATGCTTGAAACTTAACTTGTCTATTAAAACTCAACATTGTTTCTTGGGGTAAAAACATGAATTGACAGATGCAACACAAGGACCAAATTTCAGTAGTCTCAATTTAAACGATGGCTCTACTTTTAATATATAAAATAATAATATGAAATATTAAATTACCGGTTTTTTTTTAATCATTTAAGTACTGTTTTGCTGCTAGCAATCATTAAAACTAGAAAAATTGAAAGAATTTTAATTAACTCGGACAATAATATTGCTAATGTCAAAACTATCAGAAAAGTGGCAGAAAATTGACAGTGCGAATCGGACATTTAAATTGGCGCGCAAACAAATTAAGAACAATAGGCAAATGATTCGAGTAAAATGTCAAATTTAATATATAACAGTAGAACATATTATTTTAGAGATTAAAATTTACTCATTTTAGTGTTGTGACATCTTTAAATGACCCCTCTTCAGCCCCTTCTTGCAACACGTAAACTGCAGTGCTGATTTTTCATTGAAAAAAATCCACTGTAAAAAAAATTAAAGAATTAAAACGAAAGATTGGGATTTCCAGATAATCGACAGTTATTCATAACTATGTATTAATATTATATGATATTTAAAAAATTCAGTTCCTTTCTTGCCCTTCCGATCATCCCTTATAGGTGATGATTTAATCTAATCATACCCACATGGGACCCTACATAGGTTCCCAAATCGTATTAGTTTTCGTAGAATCTTTAATGAGTTCCTATGTAAGTTTTTATGTCGAATTTCTGTACATAATCCATTCCATATGGGTAGCTATGTAGATTCCTTTATAAAAATCTCATGTAAATTCTAAATGGATTTTCATCTTAGGAACACCGGCTTAATTTCGATACTTCGTTTTCGCGCTTTCAAGTTATTATCTAAATTAAACGTATCGAACATAACAAGTTTTATCGTGCTAATATACTAACATATTAACATACAAACCTTGGTGGTGGTGATGGTGGGGAACCGACGGTGGCGCCGCGTGGTAAGGTGACGGCGGATAAGGCACTGGACACAGCGCCGCTCCAGCGGCTGCAGCTGCCGCATATAAGTGATGGTGATGATGATGATGATGTGCCGGATGATGCGGATGATGGTGGATCGCGGCCGCGGCACTCGCGGCTGCGCCAACCTTATTGCGCAGAATTCGCGAAATACTCGAGACCGACGGCACATTGTACTTATCACACACACCGTCCGACAGCAATCTGTCACGGATTTCCCATGCAAATATACCCGGGTCTTTTAACTTGAGTTGCTTAATGTATTGCACGACTTTCGGGGTGGTAACGCGGGGCTTACTGCCCCCAATGGCACCGGGCAATATGCTTCCGGTTTCATGGTACCGGGCAAGAATTTTGCTCACACAACCATGACTCACGCGCAATTGCCGCGAGATGTCGCACGGTCGGATGCCCAACTGTGCAAGTTCTACTATGCGAAGTCGTACTGCATTTGGCAACGGTCGTCCGTTAACGAAAACACCACCAAGCTGGTTCACCTCGCCATATTGCTGCTGGTGTTGTTGGTGTTGTGAATGGGACTGTGGTTGGTTGTTAACCGCGGAAGACTCATTTTCTGAAAAGAGAAAGGAAGTTAAGTTAGAAGAACATTCAGTTATATTAACAATGAGAATTTAGAATATTAAATAATGAGAATTTGTTAGGGCTAGGAGATTTTTAGCAGCAACCTAGACTATTTAGAATCTACTTGAATAAATATATGGTTTTGAGTTGATGGAGTAGTTAGCTAGATGAGAACCTAGATTGGTTCCTACATGATCGAAGTTCCTATCTAGAATTTCATGTGAGTTCCTATGTAGGAATTAAGCACAGGAACCTACATAGGAATCCATGTAACATTCTAAGAAGAAATCCTGATACTTTAAAAACCAATTCAGGTTCCCATCTGGTTTCGATTTCATCAATTATCAGTTAATTTGGGAAAACTTTGAGAGTTCCTAGGTGGCGTGGGTTCCTACGTATAATCTTAACTCTCTTCTTAGAATCTTGAGAATCAAATAAAAAACATTATCTAATATTTATGGATGATATTTAAAACGATTTTTGAAAATTTACTATACTTTATGAAAATCACAAATAAACAGAATACTTGATATTTCACCGGTAAAAAAAAACCCGGAATATTTATTTCCATTCCGCTGACATTAAAAATTAATCAACTTTTTGCTTTAATCAATAAATGACCGACTTCAATTCGTGAGCCGTATACCAAACGCACGTATATATATCAGTCTTCTCAAGATAAAACATTATTTTGATAATATCTCTCAAGCTAAGTTATACATAGCAGCGCTTCATTAAACAAACGTTCATTGAAGAATGCAAACTTGATACACTTGCATACTTTTGAGGCTTCGCTGTTAAATGAGAAATAAGTGTGCTCGCAGCATTTTGCTTCTTTACTGAATTGAAATGCTGCATTTGGCTCATCCATTACTCTCCCTGTCCGCATACTAGACTTGTCACGCACGTATAAGAAATACGCAATGCTTTCTTGTCACGGAGCCAATGCTCGCGTTTTGTTTTTCCAACAAAGATTTATGCTCTTCTTTTTAAATTGCACCATAAACAACGTAGACAAGTCCGCGGCTGTGTATAATTGTTTAAAAATCAACGGACATCGTGTTCAACAGAGGAAACAAATCATAAAGGCTCGTAAATAAACCCCGGCATCAACTTATTCACTTTTATTCCTTTATAGAATTAAGGTTCTAAGCCCTGTTGAAAATATTGAAATTTGATTGGCACCAATTGACACTTTTATTATTTGGTTAAACATTTGAATAATAAAATCGAAACAGTTCTACCATTTAAATAGTAACATTTACTATTTGATTCCCTCGGTGTAAACCGAAAATAGGTTCGTGGTTTTCTTTTAATTCGGACCCGATTCAAATTTAATTCAGTGATTGATGAGCGCAAAAGAAGCATTATATAAATCGTTAATATGAGTTAGATAATGTCGGGCAATATTCTTAGTCAATGAATTACAATTATATACAAGGATTGCGATCCGGTCTTTAATTGTCCATTGATTGACGTTTCAGACTGAACAGTAGCAAGAAGTGTGTGCTTAATTGGTTGTCTGCGGCATTGCGCGCCCATATAATGAGATGCATTTTGGTAAAGCCGCTCACGCACATATGTATTTAATTGTGTTGCAGTGCGTTTATGCGTATCAGAGTTACACGCTATTTCTTGGTGAACCATGTTGCCCCAAACTTACCCTTAATTAACAATACTCTGCCCTGAAAATTCCTGTCAAATAATTTATAGCTGAAGGATGAAAATAGTTTTTCTTGACAAACAGTTTTGATTGCAAAATAGAAGTTCATTAATTTCTTTCCAAAATGGTTAACAAAAAGTTACAATTTAGTGGAACTGACTTATTACATAAATAAAAAAGAATATGATTTTTAATATTATTATTATTATTATTATTATTGCTATTGTAAACGACCTAAAAAAAATCCTTTTCATTATGATCTTTCATCCATGTAAGTTATTTGCAAATATTTGTTTACCAATTCAGACATTTTTCACATTCGATTTCTATTACTTTTCGCTAGTTCTTTATCAAAACAGTCTGACACGATAACCTTTCGCACATATAGGTCTGCTGAATGTTATTTCTGGAAAACATTGTAGATAAAGTTTTAAAATAGAATTTCAATTCTTAAACAAACACGTGACTAATGTAAAAATAAATTCTTTTTCAAAATCAAGATCCAAAATGTGTCTCGTTTTGAGTCTTGTTTCGGCTGACTTTAAAATAAAGTTCGTTGAAGCAATATAAAGATACTGAAATCCATCTTATCAGCTGCGGTTTACACTGCAAAATCAACAGTCTTATTCTCAGTGTCTCATTTTTGACGATACCAAAGTGTCTTGATTCACCTTAATCTAAAAGACTGTTCTTATCTGAAACGCGAAAAACATCTCAAATTAAGACACTCGTTTACAATACCATATCTCTGACACATTTTTTTTTTATTCTACATTTTTGTTAATCGATACATGACTTTGCAGAATATCGGAAATTCGCTTTGGCGCGTGAACCAACACCACAAAAGCAGGCGTCTCATTTTGAGACTAAGCGTGAAACATGCCTCAAAATGAGACAGTCGGGTCGCAATAAATCGGTGATTAGGCCCGAACAACGGCGAATTGCGTAATGATTTGTCAGAAGCCGTTTCGCCGCGAACGAGCGAGCGCGCGCTCGTAACGAGCCACGTTTTCGTGCGTGGCCGGCAAATAAATAAAAAGCGAGGAGCGCGCGCGCACGAAAAGAAGTTACGAGGGTCAAAGTTTCAAGCAGCCAGGCTGTCTGAGATTCTGAGAAGAGTTCGGTCGGCGTCGGAGACGGCTTTTTATGCCGGCCGGCTCTCGAAGAACGCGGCCTTTGCTTGGGCGCGCACATTTTTTTCCCCCGGCCCGCGGCTTAACGACGATTTTAACGCGCATCACCGAGCCCACTGTGCGTTACAAATGGCGCCCAACGGCGAGCTCAACCCTGCCCGAGACTCGCGTCTATTCGTCTTCGCGCATATTCCGCGTGTTTTTGGATATCCTTCTTTCCGTCTCGCGAATGTCACGCGCCGCTTGCAACCTTGCTTGTTACGCACGCTGACAGCTCGGAAATGTTGCAATTTGTACCGTTCGTACGGGCCTTTTTCCTTTTCTCCGGCGTCCCCCTTTTCAGAACTTTTTCCATCCGCATATATCACATCGACACGTGTTTGCGAGTTTAATCTCGCAGACCTTTGTCTAATCCTTTTTTTCTTCTTTTTTTGTGTTCAAGTTTTTTTTTACGAATAATTAATCAACCGTTTGTCACGGTGAGAAAATGTTGAGATCTGACGATTAAAATTTAATGCTGGGTAAGGAGTTTAGCAGGTTTGTTGTGAAAGAGAAGAGACTTGGCGAAAATTGTTTATTTTGTACAAGTTAATACCATTAAAAGAAGCGAATAGTAAAAGTTACTGCTTGAATAGTAAAATTACCGATTTCTCTATTTAAATGGTACGCTTTACCATTTAAGTAGTAAGTTTTACTTGTACTTTATTTTTTTTATTAACTGTTTGCTACTCTTTCAAAATGGAATGTCAATTTTTTTTTAAATGTCAATGTTTCAATGTTACTTGTGCATCATTCTATAGTCAAAGAAAAGATTTCCTAAAAGAAAAAAAGCTGTCATTGTTCGTTTACCTCAAAAATGATACTGTCTTTTTTCTATTGTCGACGATTCAGTAAAAAGTCATGTTTATGCCATTGTCACATCTAAAACGTTTTATTTTATTACGCGACGGTCTGTCAAGTACGTGACAGATCCAAGTCATAACTTGAAAGCAAGATACGATAACAAAATTAAGCCAAGTGTTTCACAATGTTTCGGCGCTTCAAAAGAAGCGATCTTCTTCGCCTTACCAAATGTCGTTTTCAACTTTTTCATTATATTGTCTACTTCACACGAGTGAATAATATACGTGAAATATGCATACTATAAAATGAAGAGTATGATTCAAGTATGTTTTAAAATACACGCGTGGAAAAAAATTCGTGAAATTGTTTGGTCTCATACTGTACTTGTCATATTTTATTTTCCATGCAAAAACAATGCATTTCAACGTAAAAATTTGTGTTGAGCAATTGTGCTCGTGTGCATCTTGCATAAACTGTGCATTCATGTTTAAACATATGTTTATGCACGAAACTTGTTTAGTTTATGCAAGATGCAAATAATGCAAATCGCACAGTACGAAAACAATGTTCTCAATTTGAGACATTTTTTACTTATGGAACACCAACAATGTATCATATTAAGAAAATAAGACAATTGTAGTGTCTCAAATATAAAAAATGTCTCAAAATGAGACACTTGCTTTTGTAATGTATGAGTTATTCTTACACAATGCATCAAAGGAAATTTTCATAAATATTGTCTTTAACGATTATTATTTTAACAATTGAATGATCGAATAACGCGATATACTTATAAGATTTTTTTTTTTAAACACTTTTATTTGATACATTACAAACACTGTTCCGACGTTTGCGTTTATTTGTAAATCAATTCCAAAATGTCTCTATGACTGCATGCGATTGTAAATTATGATATAGGGATTGTTTGAAATAACCGTCAGTATGTCGGATAAATTATTTTTACAGGAGACGAAAACGAATTTTCGGGCTTGAAGTTCTTAGTCAAACACATGTATTACACGCGTGTAAACCGACTACTCAAACCGGCCTCTTTGATCTTGGCCATTCATCACCCCTCGCGAGAAAAAGTCTAATAATATTACGTGAGTCCGTTTTTATGATCCTTTGAATTAACGAGAAGTAAGTCAAGTGCCTATCAATCGCGTCGGACTGTGACAGATAAGCGCAATAATATAATACACGCACTTACCTGGTTAACTTAATTATTTCAACGAGCAAACATGGCGCGATTCAACTTTGTATAATTTCAGTAATCTTAAAATTATTATTTTAATTACATGATCCGATAGTACATGATGCAATAAGTTCAATTTAATAATGTAATGTCTTATAAAACCAACATCAAAATTTTATTTTACATTTCTACAAATATATATAAATCCCTACAAATCTATTACTAATCGTATTCAATCCCTTTCTCAACCTCGACAGCCATTCAATCTTATTAATAACTTTTAATTTGGATGACTCGAGCGTGATTAAAAATGTTATCACACGCATCACTATTTTCCTTGCATTATGTAAATTGTCTTACTTGCAATCATATCTTTTTATTAAATTACAAAATTAGTACGAATCCAGTTCCGTACCAGAATCGGCTTTGCAACGTCGGAATGATGCGTAACGCAGTTTTAAACAATTAATAAGAAACGAATTAAGAAATTTTATTTCTGGGCGAGATGTTAAAAGATGCAGAGATAGGCTTCAAAGTAGGGAACTAGAGTAGTCAAAGTGGGCGTGTATCTATTCGAGTGATGGATGTCAGAGTTGCCGGTTCAACATATGTTTTATTTAGATGTCTATAAGGCATTCAGTGTATTCTTACCATCTAACCTACTAATTATTAACCCTATATCCCAGTCCTCCTCTGTCCGTTCTTTGACATAATCAGATCTTTCATGAATCCCCGTTGCATAAAGATTAATACGTCTTAATGCGATGTAATGCATCCAGTTTCCGGCTTACCTAACGTTGAAACTGCATCATTTGTCAACGTAAGTAAATAATCCATAAATAAAGAAATATGCAAATTCATCTGGTAAACTGAGGGAAAAGGACATCTTAAGCGGACGTAACATAAATTTAATGTTGGAAAAAAAAATTTCCAATATCGAAATTACGATGAATTTGTATTTACTAAAACTATTGTAAAGTAGCTGATATAGTGTCTTAATTCGAAAATAAAATATTTTGGTACCACTTGCCTCGTGGTACCAACCATATATTACTTTCTTAATACGGAACATATCGCACTCGACTCGACAGAAATAATTTTTCCTTGTCTCAATTCTTCCTTGTCAAGAAATATATATATATTTTTACACATTTGATTAAAGTGTAAAGTCAAATGAATTTGTTTTTGTTAATGTAATATTTTAACCTTTGCGATGGAAATTGTCCGCAATATTTTCGCTCCGCTTTGTGCATATCACGTGAACCTTTGTCGATATATTTGCTAAAATACAAGTGGTTCCTGTATCGAATTTCATATCTCTGTGTCCTTAGTTACTTATTTGCTTTGTTACTCCAAACGGTCGTTTCATAGTTAGTTTTACTTTAGTTTTTTTTCTGCCTTCCACCCTCTCGGCTTCTAATTTTATATTTCGTAAAATTATTTTAAAGTTATGTCAAAAATATAATGAAATATGAAACCATTTTTTTACAAATGTTACATTCAATTAATAGGTTAAAAAATTTATTATATACAAAGTAACGTGCAAGCGAAATATGCTGCAATTTATGTTAATTAGTGTTATTTTATTATCTCGTTTAAATATATATATTGTTTTTTTTTTTTTTTTTTTTCATGAAAATGCTTTAGTTAAAAGAAAAAAATTAATGGAAATACGACAAAGAGGGATTACCACGCGGTTTTTCTGAAACATAATTCTCCGCTTTGTTTGACCTGTCCTTTATCAACACAACTTTCGATATTTCAGACTGCTTAATATTTATTCATTCTAAATGCTACTAATTGAATGCTAATACAATTGTGCCTACTGGGTATGCATTTAAAACGTAAAACAAAACGAGTTTTTCCATCTGTCCACTTCAAAATATTTGGTTCAGGTGTAAAATTATATAAGATGGTGAATTTTTCTAACGAAAGAAAATCAATAAAAGGCTTTTGCTTTTCAATTACTTTTGTTCATAAATTTATTATATCAGTTTTAATAAATATATTCCAATTTTAATTATAATAAAAACGAAATGATATGCGTATAAATTTATTTCAACAAGTTTTAAATAATTAAAACATCAAATTTTATAACGCTACAGAGCGTAATTTCTTTTTCGATAATATCTAATAAAATCTTTTTCGATAACTTTAAGAAAATTCAATTCAAACGAAATTTCAATGTAAACAAATGTTATTATGAAGCAAAACATTGGTAGATACTGAAATTAAATTATATTTATACGCAGGTAAAATTTTTTATTAGTCTTTGCTGAACATCGGTTGGGTTACCACCTTGATAGAACGTTATATTTTTTATACGCATATACATATATACATTTTATACATATATAACAAATAAAAAAAGGTGAATGTCCGTTTGATATACGCATAAAATATACGTTACGTTCTATCAGGACAGTATTTGTTAGACTTCAGCTTTAGTAGGATGAAACTCGTAAGTTTTGTATAACACTATTTTACTTGCTTTCGTATTTTATTCGCATTATTTAACAAATACCTAATGCAATTATACGAATGGATAAGAAAAAATCTTAATAACGACATAATATAATCATACTCATAACATTAATAATTATAATATAAATGTTATAAATTATTAAAATAATATTTCTATCATATTAATTTTTGTTAAATAACATTACAGAAATATTATTTTAGAACATCAACGAATTATATTTTATAATATTATGTTGCTAAAGAA
>JABFOV010006170.1:0-11021 GCA_022817685.1 Aradophagus sp. ZL-2020
GCCCCTCGGCGTCTGCTTCTTGGCGTATTTGGAGACGGCTTCCAAAGCGTGCGACGACAGAAAACGAGCTCGACCCAGAGCGAGTGACTCGTCGTCTTGTCAAGTTTTCTTATTGGCCCGTCATAGCTTTCAATCAACAATTGCCTTTAGATTTGACTACGATTGAGTCATGGTGATAAATAAGTTTATGGATTATTACTAAACATTAGAAAAATATGTTGCAAATTTTTTATTTTATTAGTAGTGCAACCCCAGGAAAGCTTTAATGAAACATAAGAATATCTTCTATCTTGATGTCGAAAACTGTCTTAAAACTTAAACATTTTACTTACCGTCGTCCTTTTATTTTTTCTTCGTTTTATCGAATTTTGAATTTATGCCAATTTTTTGCAAAAAACAATCAGTATGATTAATGAATGAATTTATCATTAAATTAATTAATAATCGAAATAAATTTGTTTTATTTATTCATTTATTTTTTTTTCTTTTATTATTATTATTAAACCAAGTATACGGAGAGAAATTTCTTAAGATTTCTTGTTAATACTGTGTCAAAGAAAAAAAAGCAAACCCAACATAACTGTGACAATAAACTGCATAATTTTAATATTCTAGTAGGAATTGATATGGCTCTGATACGGATGTAACGCACGGCATCGATATGATCCTGATCAGGAAATTTATCCTTATCAGGACCATACCGGAGCCTGATGAGAAAAAATTTTCTGATCAGGGCCATATCAATTTTTGCAATTTCTAATAGGGTACTATGTATCTCTGCTCTGATAACATGTACATATGAAGTGATAAAAAATGTATATCTGTAAATATACATCAATGTTGCAGTAATGACAATTGAATAAAACGTTATTGAATAAATCAAATTCTTCCATCGTTTGAAAAAAGATTCAAATCATTTTGCGATAACAAGATTTTTTTTCTTTTTTAAAATGAACACACATGCATTTTGTTTGCTTTTATTTTCAGTTCTCAAATTTGAGATTCTAATTCTATAATTATACTTGAAAGAAATTGGATCAACTCAGTAAATTACTATATGAAACTCCCCATACTCAATATACGTTGACAAGGGTAGATAAAGACTTTCATCTCATCGCGAAATAGACAAAAACAAATGACTAGAATAAAACAAGATTACGCAACCTTTACGCTTCATAATTATATTTTGAATCACTATCAACGCAAATCTAAAGCCTCGATTCATCATTTTTTTCCCTACAAAAAAATTCCATTGGAAAATTAAATTTCCTCAAAAATGAGATTGAATAATGACTTCCTTTCCAACTCGTTTAAAACCAAATCGATTTTCACCTCCCCTATTCCACAAAGTGTCATCTTCTCGGAGACAGTCGAGCCTCGCATTCGTTACGCAACGATCGAATTTGATCAAGCCGAAATCCCAATGCGTATTTCAGGATTACGCGTTAAATAATGAATCTTGCACAAGGATCTCAACATTACTCGTTCAAGTCGAGCGGATCGAGCGCCCTTCGGCCGTGAACCCCGGCAGTAGCGAACTAATTCGTTTGATTGAGATCCCTTCCCATGGCGTCGTTATTTTCAGTTGCATTCCGCGTCAGTTAAAAATCCTGCCCAACAAAAACTTACGGAAGCATAGAAATACGAGAGCGGCCACGTGCGATCGTCGTCTGCCGCCCGGGCGACGGGTCAATTAATGTCGCAGTTCCAGTATCGTTTTACCACGCGCCCCCAGGCGGCTTCTTAATCACGCGTATAGATTTTTCAGCGGGCGCGCTCCCAGTGGCCGTATCCCTTTGACGTTCCGCGTCCGCAGAGGGGGATGCGGCAACCCCCTCGGCCGGAGGCGCAGCGCAAAGCCCCGTCATTCTGCAAAATAAACAGAATCGAACCCTTTCGAAGGACGCAAACAGAGGGGGCGTCGGGCCCGGCGTCTTTGTTCGCGGACGTGTCGCCGTAGCGCGGATCGACGGCCCGTTGTCAAAACAGCGGCTCGCCGGTGCGGCCGATTTTTTTAAACTGGCGACAGATGTTGCGCGCTTTCTCCGTTTTTCAAAAACAACGTATCCGTGAAAACGCGTGGGGAGTAATCGGCTTAAATTGAATTCGAGCAGGGGCGATGCCCCGGTGGTCACCGGGGGGACTGGCTCGAGGAAGAAACGAGATTCGTTGCGGAGCAATTTCGCGCTCGGTGCGCCAGAGGACGCCATTACCTGGTAGTCGTTAAATCAACCTAGAGAGGGAGATCCGGACAATAATGGCGGTGGGCGCGGGCGACGATCACCAGAGGGCTGCCATAAATTTTGTTGTCGGATTTTCTTGGCGCCCGCGGCCGCACCACGTACGCGGAGACATGAATCGCGCGAGATGGGCCAGTGCGATAACCGTCCGATGGTCGAACCGATTTCGCGCTCGTAGATCTTCGCGCTTTACGAATGTTTGATCGCCCGCCAAGTGCAAGGTTTTGCGAACGATCGTTTCCCTTGAATCTAAATGCTTTCTAGTTGTTTTGTCAGATTTAGTAAAAAATGAATAAGAAAATTGTGCTCATGAGTATATTGACAAATAATTTGTATAATTTACTTGCCTGTTTACGTATTCAAGGTCCCTTATAAAACAAATTTATCGTCTAATAAAGAACACTAATTTTAATTAGATGTTAAACATACAGAAAAATGATGGTTGGTTTAACTATATTCATATTTAAAAATAAGGAAGCGTATTTTAATACCAACTGTGTGAATTGTTCTTTCAATTATCATATTGTTGATTCAACTAGAATTTACTTTTTTTAAACTATATATTTTCCTATCAGTGTATATCAAGAAACAATACAATTTAAAAGTAATTGGACATACTCCATCCAAATCAAAATACATTACACATTATTTCAAAATTCTTTTGAATACTACTGAAAAAAATTATACATTTGTCTAATATGCGTGTTATATACGACACATTCTAACGGAGTAGTCGCCAAATGTTCAACAAATAGTCAACGTAAACATTTCTCAAATAATTTGTTCCGTAACGTTACGTTGATTATGACCAGCGAGCAATCAGTAAACAAAAGATCTTTGACGCATGTTTACCGTTTTCCGCGCGCAATTTCTTCAAAGGCCCTAAAGGACAGCGCTCGAGCAGCGCCTATAACGCAATTTTGACAGAAATAACGCGGCAGACAATAAGTCGCCGAGCGTCTCTGAGAATAGTTTCGCGTATACGGTTGCGTGCCGCAGAGTAGTTTCTTTGTTTAGATCGAAAGCGACGCAACGAATGCTTCGCTCGGACAGGAATCGCTTCAATTTGACATTTCGGCGGAGACGGTCGATCGGTATCCGAAGGATCTGAGCGCGCGAGCAAAGCGACTCGCGATTCTTTCGCGCGCTCGCAAAAGTATCCGGTGCGTTGCGAACGTCTCTCGCCCTGGCAGTTTCGCCCGGCAAATCCGACTTTTGATATCAATCATAATCCAGTCGACCAGTTCCATTGAACCGACGAATTCAAAGGCCGAGGCTCGCAAAATTGCAGAGAAGTACGAGGGGTCGTAAAAAAAAAAAAAAACTTTGCGCACAATTACCTACTTGAGGATCAGGCTGATGACTCAGAATCAGCGATACCCGGTCGGTTATTAAATTAAGTCACACCTGCCTCGCAGCGGAGCCATTTTTCCGGAAACAATGATATGACGAGAGCCATCGAGAACGACCGGGGTCCGTTCAGACGTCTGTTTTCTTTCTCCCCTTCTCTGTTTCCTCCAGTTTTCTCTCATTCTTCCTCAATGATTTCCAACGTTTCGACCTCGTTCAACTGACTCGCGCGACGCGGCCTTATCCAAACAATTGTAGGCGCACGATTTTCTCGTATCGATTATTTTAACAACTTTTTCATTGTACCGCCGTGAGCCAGCGCACTTTTCGCTTTTTGTCCGTGCGCGCGTTTGTGTCCGCGTACACGATTCGAGTATTTGTGCGCGCTAATCTGACGAGCGTGCACGTGGGCATGAGAAGGAGAGCCGATGCGAGAGGCATAAAGGGTTATTCAGTGCGGCGGCCCGTGGATTATAAATGATAAAAAAAAGGAGCGAGGCCCGTTCGAATCGAATACGGGGCCTTTTCAGGATCGGCTTTTTAAAAATTGTAAACCCCCTTTTTTGCTGCGAGGCCGCGCGAGATTTTAAGAACGTCGGATAAAGGGGTTCGGCGTGTTTGAAAGCCGGCAGCGCATTAAAAGCCGGGGTGGGAGGACCGGGCCGGCCGGAGGGGAGGGGGTCGGAGAGGGCGCTCGGGATGCGCGATACGCGCGTCCCTAGGGTTTCTCATATTTTTTAAGATTTACTCTTTAAGCCCCGTCACGTTTTTCGTATTCCCATTTCAGCTCTCGCTCCAACTTTCTCCTTTTATTTCGCCTCGCCCGTCTCCCTCGCACCACGCGTGGGTGGCTTCTTTCACGACACGTCTTTCTCGCGCCCCCTTGATCATCTCCCTTGCTCCTCTCATCGTTTTCTCGTTCGTCTTTGTTTCGAAAATCGATAATTACAGTGGCACGGCGGAAAAACGTGCCGCTCACGCAAACCGGCCAGAATTCGCCGATTTCAATCGACAGAATAGAGTCATTCTTTCGCAACGTGACATAAATCAGCGCGGCGTATTCCGCGCAGCGAGCCGGCAATTTCGCGCTCGTAAATTTCGCGGGTTTCGCAAAACGTCCCGAGCAAGGACAATGCGACGGCGCGTAATAAAATCGTCGATCGATAATTTGTATTCATCGATTCTGACAACTGCCGGCTTATGAATAACGAACGCTTTTTGTCCCGGCGAATGACGAATGCTCGTTGCGCAAATTGGGTGGGCGAGGGTCCCAAAGCCCGCGAGCCGCCTAATGTGTATCGATACATCGTCGACGCGTTGTTTCCACGCAGCGTCGTTTGGTGCGCGCGTCGCGCAATTTATCAGGCCGGCTTTCGCGCGTCGTCCGCCGTTGGTTTTTGAGTCGCGCGCGGCTACATTCTAAAATAGTTGATTGAAAAATGACGGCGGCAACTCTGACGTGGGAGTTATTTCAATGCCCGATACCGTGAGCCTCGTCCTCGCGACGCGAACACAGCCGAAGCCGAGCGATCCGCGGACGGACGCTCACTCACGAGAAAAGCGGGGAGACTTGCTCTCGTTTTAGCTGAAGATTTTGCACTACACGCGGAATACCTACAAGCACGCAGCCAAGTATACCGCCGCCGTGGCCCCCGTCGCCGCGATTCCGAGAAACTCTCTCCTCGCTCGGACCGCGCTCTTTGAATGCATGCTCAAAAACGGGTTTCAAAATCCGTTGAATATTCCGCCGGCCAATCATTCGCATTGTTATCATTTTCGGCTGTTAACCCTCCTCCTTAACCCGAAAAAAGTAATGCGTTTAAGATAATCGCGCGCCAAGCTGACGCGCCTTTTTGCTCGCTTTTTTCATCCCCTGTAATTTAACAAAGGAAAATAGTAATTTGGTATGCAGGGTATTTCGGTAATTATCTTGTGACTTATTCGATGAGACGTGGGTTTTACAATGAAAAAGATGAGACACTTTGGAACGCGAATTACCTTTTTGTTTGAGGAAACGATGGTATGATTTCTCAGTGAAATCAGGAACTGAAGTTCAATTTTTGTTAAGATAATAAATTATGAAATTTGATTGATAATTTTTTATTATGTATCTAAAACATGTTAGTTTTACTATGATTTATGTAAATGTAAAAACGGAAGCACTTTTTATGATTTCTGTTGGATGAGGAATGTCATACTTTGTATTTTAAATTAAACAACTGATATTAAATTAATTAATTGCACAGTTTTATGCAAAACATATGCCATGTTTCAATCTTCTCAATTTTTCAGAGTTTTCATTTTTCTTACTTGACATGAATAATTATGTGTTTATCCATATTGATAAGAGAATATTTGTGTGAACAAAATTGTCCACAACGTGCATCTCAACGCAAAGAATTCTTAACTGTCATTATGTTTGAATCAGTCGGAACGTCAACGTAGTGCGAATTTGAGATTCGTGTGAATTCAGTAACCCCAGTAAAATCAACGCGAACAAAACGAGCCGGCTTGTGTCGTGCGCGACCACACGATAATTATAAACACTGGCATATGTTCGACAAAACGTGAATTCGTTGCCTTGCTATCGAGACGTGACTACGAATGGAACTCAATCGGATTCACGTCCTCAATCCAACGTTTAAAGATACTGTAAACTCATTTTGCAAAAAAAAAAATGTGACGTCAAAGTGTACGTGTTTACTATCAGAACTTTGCTAGCAGATGTTCATATTTATAAACTTCACTGAGGAAAAATACAATCAGTAATTGATGACATTGAAATAGCACCTGAGATAATTACGAACATTGTAAAGGATAAATAAAATTGTACAAATTATTTGAAATTGGGGGGACTTTTAAGTTTTTTACTGATTTATTTACCTTAATTTAGAGTAATTTTTAAATTTCAAAGTATTTATATTTAAAAATGCTGTCTTATAGAAAACGTTTCCTTTAATTTATCACAGTTGTAATGTTTTTTTTTTTTTCATGCATTTGACACAAATCTTATTGCTTCATTACACACTGAAAAAAGTATCACTTAATTTTACTACTATAACAATATTTTAGATCAATTAAACATATAAAAGATAGCATTTAATTTATAAGTACAATATGTGACTTTAAAGAATATTTTTTTTTATAAGAAACGTTACATTTTACAAACGGAAGTAACGCGATAAATTTGTGAATGAAAAAAATTTGTCAAGTAAAAAGAAAATTATTTTTTGTATACAAAAAAAAATAAAAAAAAAGTAAAAAAAAAAAAAAAAAAAAAAAAAAGGAAATTTTAATCCGAATTAAAATTTGAGCTTAAAAATCAGTAATTATATAAAATGCCGTTAAAATCTAATCAAAGTTAAAGCCGCTCGGCTTGGAATTTCGTGAAAGTTATTATCGCGAGCGTTGTTCGATTCGTAACAGCCTTATCGAGAATCGTCGACCAATAGCGATTCCAACAAATTCGTCCCCATTGTTCGATGACATCAACAAACGCGAAAACAAGTTTCCTCGGCGAGCGTCGCGTGTTTCGCAAGCTCGCAACGAAAGCAGAAAATCGCAGAAATCCGCCGAAGAAGCTCGGTTAAATCCGGTTAAATCCACGGTAGCTTTAAATCGCTGACTTTTCATTACCATTGTCAACAAAACGTGACATTGTTGCGATGTAAACAAAACGTGACATTTCGAGTTGTTTTAATGTTTATACTTTGTGACCTTGACAACGTCAACAAAGGATTAAAAACATACAGTATATTAGAAAGTAATAAAACATTTGTTTTGTAAACAAATAAAAAAAAATAAAAACAAATCAAAAACTAAGTCAATTCAACGTTGAAATGAAGTAGAAGTTTATTCGAAATCACTAAATAGATCGAGATCGTCAATATACGAAAATTATATTTCGTTTAATATCGATTCAACGAAGTTTTTGAACGTTGATTAAATTTAGGTGTATTTTTATTTCGAGTATCCGTTGGCCGTATTACGAGTCGACAGAAGTCGGCCCTTTTAAAGCCACCCTCGTCCTTCATTACTGTTGTGCCAGTCGATGAAATCGCCGGCTGTTCGCAAATTCTCGCGATACTTTTGTCTCGGATTAACGATAAAAGCTTTGCGAAAACGTTAATTGAATGTTTCAAGGGATAACGAAGAAAGACTTTCGATAAAAAGAATTTCGTTCTTGAAATATATATTTATTAACGTTGATTGTAAAAAAAAATAAATAATTGTTTTTACAAAAATATACTTCAAGTATATATAATACTGCGAAGTAAACTCGAGCAACTTTAATTTTCGAAAAAAGATGCAAAATAGTACATTCTAAATTTGAACAACGGAACTTTTTCAAAGCTTAATGTTTTTTCGTTTTTGAAAAAAAAAAAAAAAAAGAAAAAAATGTTTGTGTCTGGGCTGAAGTTGTTGACGAGTGAGCGCGCTCTTTTCGGCCGGCCCGATCGAACGGGAATTAGAAAGTCGGCTGATCTGCCGAGCGATCTTCCCCGCGAGGCCGTTTCTTCTCGCCATTGTCGTGGCCCAGCGTTGAATGCGCGCGCGGCCACTCGGCCCGCGACACGGGCCGCCGTGAGAAACTGCGCGAGAGGAAGTATACCCGCTGTCCTCGTTAAGTGCGACCGAAACGGATCGACTTTTCGTTGATTCAGTTAAACGTTTGGTTGATTGGCCAGCAAATGTGCCACGACTTTTGCAAATGTAACATCTCTTTTATATGACTTTTTTTGTTCAATATTATTATCCAATATAGAATTTTGAAAAAAAAAGAAGTTAAACATTAATCTTGAGGTTAAACGATTAATATCAACTGTATAACAGTAATATTAAAATTCGATAGTTGAATAGGAAAATTTCAATTTTTCAAAACAAAGCATCCTATAATTAATAATATTAAATTAATTAACATAATAATGTTCATTTAAATTAAATTAATAATAAAAAGTACGGTAACAGTTATAACAGTAACCTTTGTAATGTTTTTTTTTTTTTTTTTTTTTTTTTTTTTTTTCTCAATGCGATTCTATTTCTTAGAACTTTAAGTAACTGCTTTCCGAACGTGCCATTGATGATAACGTAACGTGACGAGCGATACGAGTCGAGTGTCCTGTGCGAGCGTGACGGCTAACGAACCCTGGCAAAGGAGCTTGCGGGATACCGTATCGAACGGTCTTGCCCGAGGGATTCGCAGGACTCAAACGAGCGCTCGCTTGAGTCACGTTCAAGGCTCAGTCCCAGCGACCCAGAAAAACGGCACGAAAAGTACGCAAGTGGAGCTCGCAACACTTGTTTTCAAACCACCTTCGAGTTCGATTAATTGTAAACGTAAACAAACAAAAAAGGACCAAGTGTTTAACTTTTGTTTATTCGAATGTTGACAAAAATTTTGATTTACAAAAAGATTGTAAAACATTGGAAATCCAATCAATTTGGATTGTAAACAAACAAAAGCTAGACTTGTTTGTTTACACCGAGAAAGAAGTGAACTTGGAATTGACAAAGGTCAATATTCCGAAAGTCATGTTTTCAGTATAAACATCACTTCTTGAAGTACGGATTTGTTTGTGAACAAGCAAGAATGATAGGAAGTAAATAAATAAACAGTCATGAACTACGTGAATAAAATCTTATTTTCCTCCCTAGGTGTGTAAAATATAATTTTATGTCGGCATTGTTAATCGCAAGTCATCGACTTCCGGATGATGTAATAACCGTATTGTTCCGTAATATTAAATTCGCGACGGCTTGTCCTATATACGGTTGTGCACGCGTGCACAACCGTATACCGTTTAATATTATGTATCCAGTGTCTCCTCGTTCACATGTTCCTTCATTAAATGCGATTATTCAAGTTAATTGACGACCGCGCTGCTCCTTTTGCGCGTTCTTGTTAACCGCAGGCCGTGCATTTGATCTCCCCGCTGATATTTGCGGGGAGTCGCTCGGAAAATTGGTTGCCGTTCGATTCATTTTGTCGCGACGGTTCAATTTAAACGACATTTTTTCTGACATTTAATTTACGATGCCAGATTTCTTTGAAATTATTATTATTGCTGTTGTTGTTACTATTTTTATTTTTATTGTTTTATTATTACGGTTGTTGTTGTCATTGTTGTTGTTATGATTATTATTGTTTTCATATATATATTATTGAATTGGCAAATTTTACTTAAAAGTTTTATTTTTTGTTTTTAAATAAATACGAAAAACAAATAAAAAAAATTGTTTTTATTTTTGTTTAGTTGAAAAGAAGTACGAATAATAACAAAATAAAAAATGTTTATAATAATACTAATTCGCCGTCATAGTTCGTTATCCCCGTTAATTTAATTACCGCTTTCATTGAATTTTCCTGGAATCTACACGCGTTTATCAACGCCCGTCTATCAGTGTAATGACGCCAAAAGAAAAGGTCTCAAATAATGGTAATCCCACGACAACTCCATTTCAGAAATGTATCAGATTTTCACGAATAATCATGCGGATTTCATCTTGGAGGTACGAGAGAAATTCGTTAAGAGAAGAACAAAGTTTGACTTGTCAAGTTTCCCGCCAATTTTTTTTTTTTTTTTTTAATTTATTGAAAGTGAATGAGGTTTAAGAGACATTAACATCATTATTATAACAGTAATATATATTATAATATAATAAAATGATAAAATGTACATGGAGAAAAAGTCCTAGTGTAATTTACTAGACTGATACGTAAAGCTGGGACGAGTCGAAAAAATAGCACATATTGACAGCTTTTTTGTATTGTATGCAATATTGTGTAGAAGGTATTATTATACATCAATGAGGAATTGAAGGACCAGTCTAGTGAAAATTGTAAACGCGAGTAAGCAGAAGAAAGGCTAATAAAATAGTGTAGTTGAAGTTTCCAACGTTTATTAATAAACGAAAATTAATTATATATAATTTAGTAAGATATATTGTAATCAAAAATGAAAAGATTATATTTTCAGACATTGAAATATTCAAGCTTCTTCTTGTAAAATTATGCAGTCAAAAAAATGCTATTATTTCTTCGAAGAAAAGTATGTTAGATTTTGTGTTCGTTTACTAACATACCGAAGGATACCAGTTGGACTGTCACGTCAGAGGCCAGCGTTCAAATCTCGGATGACGGAGGATTGAATTTTTCAACACTAAGTAATTTCGTCAGATAAATAATGCAATAAAAAAAAAACAACCACCTCAAGATGTTCAAAGTGACTTAATGTTTTATGAGTTTTTAATTTACAAAGACGGTCTAATAAAAAGCAAAAGATTTGTAATGAATCTAGTAATTTGTAATGAAATCTCAAATAAATTATGCTATGATCTTTCTGTCCGTGTAGTGAAAATAATGAAAACACGAAGTACGGGCAGAAATCGCGTTCGATGAACTTGGCGCTTTCGGCTGTTCTTACGTAAGGC
>JABFOV010006171.1:0-11019 GCA_022817685.1 Aradophagus sp. ZL-2020
AAATATATATGACCATATCGATGCCCCAGACGAAGACTAGGCTATCTCAAATTTTGGTTGAAGACTATGCCATCTGAAAATTTTACATGTATTTTTAAACGGGAAATTTTGAAATGGCATAGTCTTCAACCAAAATTGAGATAGTCTAGTCTTCGTCTGGGGTGTCGATATATTCTTTCCATATCAACGCCCCAGACGAAGACTAGGCTATCTCAAATTTTAGTTGAAGACTATACCATCTTAAAATTTTACATGTATTTTTAAATAGGAAATTTTTAAATGGCATAGTCTTCAACCAAAATTTGAGATAGCCTAGTCTTCGTCTGGGGTGTCGATATATTGACTAAGTAGGGTCTGCAAACAGTCCGTATATAACCCGTACGTATATACGGCCATATATGTTTACTTTTACCATGGCAGTCAGTGAAAATCTTGGCCCAGTTGTACGTCTCTACTGGGAAGGCCATCTACAAACTTCTTCTCCGTGAAATAAAAAACGTTATTCATTATAAGTTAAGGAGTCAATAAAAAAAGGCTATAAAAAGTAGACGCCAGAATGGATGGGCGCGCGCCGAGATGCTTTTTCGTTTAATTTGTCGCGGGCTTTTTGCGCTGTCAAACAATGGAACGTTTCTGCCCGCGTGCCGCCTTCCTTCCTGGCTCCGTCGCTATTGTGCACATCCTGTTACGAGTACAAATGTACACAAGCGTCTCGGTGAGCACGCTTGTAGGTCGGCTCTGATAAAACAGCAGCGAGATGAAGCCTTAAAGTATCGCGAAAGAACAAGAGCAAACATGAGAAAAGCGCCTGAGTGTTCGTGCAACTAGGCGGATGTAAGGAAATATGCGATAACAAAAATGGAACGAACGCGAAAACGTTATCTCGATGGATTACCCGATTCAGGGCTAAGACACTTTTTTTCAGTGGTTTAATTCAATATTGGCTACTAATAAAGATCGAAAGTTAAGAGGATGGCAAAGTGGAATGTGAATTTGAATTTCTAAAATTGGCGCCAGAACCGTGACATTGATAGTTAGATTGAAACGAGGTACAACAACGAAAAGCAATGAGAAAAGGTCGATTGTTTGCGGAAGTTACATGAAAAAAGTTTTTATGCAATATTTTACGAAAAAATATTTTTGCTACATTTTAGAGGTTAGCTCAACCAGATCAAAACCACTGAACAGTCTTTATACTAAATGTTTCAAACATCAAATATTACACATGAAATTGAAGATTTAAATAAAAATCGATTTGGTCCAATTTGCATTATTTTATTTATTAATTAGAAACACTTCAACGTCGGTATTGCAGGAATCTTTCGGAATTTTTTAATATACGTTATCACTTTAGCTGACAATAATTTTAAAAATAATTTAGACCAGTTTTAAAGCTTATTTCAAAGTGTCACTTGAAAGTATATTGCTTTAAACTTCTCGAATCATGATAAAAAGATATCTGCAGATAACAACACTAGTAACCTGATAAAATGATACAGATTCGACAATCTATCTCAACTACACAAATCAGTCGAGTTCGGTCGCGTTATCGCTCCACCGATACAGATTTCATTCGGCTCGAAGTCAACGAAAATTGATCGTGTTTAAGTAATAAATTTATTATCGTCTCGGGTCAACTCCGAGACGTTCAAACTAAACTTCGGTAGAAGATTCGCGCTAATGATTTTTTCGCTTCAAATAACAATTTTTCGAATCGAACGCGGAGCAGATTGGAAATTTATTCGATTAGGTCCACGGCGTCTATCGGCTAAATCGTTACATTAACGATTTAACGAACGGCGGGGGAAAAGTAATTGCTTTACGCTGTCTGAGGGATAAGCCATAACTGGATTTTATTTTCGATTTTGTTTTTTCTTCTCGCCTCTCGAATTCCCGCGGTCGCACCCGATGGCGTCACATGTTACGAATAAAACTCGATCGCAATTGAATATTCGTATTCATTGATGCTATTCTCGTAAACCAGCGAGCATGCTCGTGCGTGGATTCGCGATAATGACTTTTATGGCGCATTGCGGACGGTCGGATATCAAAGCCGAAAATTTCTGACCCAATATTTCGCGTTTTCAATTTTTTTATATTAGCTACTTTCGTCTTCTTTTTATTGAAATTGATTTATTTTACGATTCTACGCGTTTGAAAAGAACGGTAGACTATTTTGGGAAATTCAGTTCTCAAGTTTCATTCTCTTAATGGCATTTATCACATTTTTTCTATTTTCGTTTGTTTCGTTACTTCAACTGGAAGGTATCAGGTATTATTTTATTATCTCCGTGTGTAATTTAACGTATCCCAAAGGGAAAAGTATAACTGGGCCAAGACTGTCACTAAACTAGCGATATAATTGTCAGAGTCAAAAGTTGCGAAACGCTATAGGACCCGTATTTAAACAATACTAGAGTGATAAAATCAAGCTAGTAAATGCGTTTACTGCGTCTTTTTGGGAGGCAAAACCCACATTTGCTTTCAAATATCGCCAGAGCTTATTAAGTTCATGTTTTGAAACACCAGCACATTGCACAAACAAGTGTCGTGATTTAAGACAGTTTTAGTAGATCTGATTTAAATAAGACTTTTTGGTAATCAGTGTATTCAATCGAGACGTTTTCATCACAAATAACTTATTTGAAATAAGACGTTTCTATTCGATCCTTTCTTACAATGATACAGTTTCAACTTGGCGCAGTCTGGCAATTAGCAGTGTACCATATTTGGGCCACTCGTTCGACTCTGGAAATTTTCCATTTCCATTGTACTAGATAAAGCAACGTTGTAAAAAGTGAAATAAAAAGCAATGGCAAATTAATTTCCTTCATAAGGAACCGTCAACGAAAAACGTAAAATTGAGATAATTGCAAAGGACGTATAGAGCCGGAGCGTTGAAATATTTTACGATGCAAATTTTATATCACTGGAGCGGATCAGCGTGGCGCAGCGTTAATAGGTCGGAATGAAAAATGATCCTTCATATTGCGCGATACAAAAATTACGAGTCGACGGTCATCTGACCGCGAACAAAGGAACGGACCGCGTGAATGGCGAGTATGCGAATCGCGACCCCGAAAGCTTCGGGCGATAAATCCCCTATGTTTCCGCGCAGCTGCAAATCGCACGACAAAAGTTAAGGTGAATACGCCGTTTTTATTTTACGCGCCATTCCCGCCCTCTCGCGACACTTGCCGCTCTTTTTTCGTCATTTTTTCCCGCGCTTTTATGACACGAAAGTACGTCGAGGATCAAAAAAGCCCCGAGGCAGAGTCACGAAAAAGCGAAATGTCGCGAAAAATAAAAGCGACAAATTAGGTTTCAACCATTGTCGGTGACTTTTAAAGATCGCGCGTTGATTGCGCGCCGTATTATCAGTTCAATTTGCAGACACGCATCCGCGCGGGAACAATAAAAGCAGCTCGAGCGGTGTGACTTTTACTGGAGAGTTTCAATTTAAAACAAGAGCGCAATAAATTAGATTAAGTGCGAAAAAGCGCGAGCCAGTTGCGAGTCGTTCGACAAACGAAAGTTAAGACGTCGCACGGGAAATTGGACTTGTCTTGCACACTTTGTTACTTTGCTTCGTCCTTTTTTCATTCAATTTTACGCGGATTTCGCTTTTAAGGCAGCGTAACGAAAGTCGTCAGTTAACTGATTAAAAAATTTTCCAGTCGATTATTGGGACGCAACTTTTTTTAATCATGATATAACAACTAATGCAAGTTGATTTAACAAATACATTGAAATTTCATTCTTAATAGAACGTTTTCAAAATTTATTTGTATCATTGAGCACCACTGTTTAGCAAATTTTGCTACACTATCTTTGGGGGAGAACATTTGCAAGACAACCTTTGCTGATAACTTTGTCTGTTTCCAGATGATCGTTGCTAGCTAATCGCTGCTAAGTAACCTATGTTAGGAAATTATTGCTAGAAGATCCTTGCTAGATGATCGTTGCTGTGCAATCGTTGCTAGATAACCATTTCTAGATTACCGTTGGTAGGCAACAGTAGCTAGGCAAACCTATGTTAGAAATCATTGCTAGAAGATCCTTGCTAGATGATCGTTGCTGTGCAACCGTTGCTAGATAACCATTTCTAGATTACCGTTGCTAAGCAACGGTAGCTAGGCAAAGCAATTAGTGTCATTAACAAAGCCGTTGTTGAATATTTAACTACAGATTCATTTTGAAAACATTATTTAAAACATTATTTTTGACAACTTCGAACACTCACGTCGATTAAATACAAATGTAATATATATGTGTGGTTAACAAATGAGAAGTATTGTGTTTTCAATCTGGAAACTGTATTTATTTGCATACAAACGAAACTAGAATTCTTGCCTACAGCTAGAAATTCCTTCCAAGATCAATGTCTCGGCAATTAAATTGAGAAAATGTATTTACTGTAGTAGTATTTTACATACTTTGAACTCTGCAAGTGTCTAACTTTGAAACATACTACATTTGAAAATACATTTTTAGCGAATATATTTTCGACTGTGAGGGTAATTGATCAGGGCTATTGTTTTAATGCTACCGACTGTTTGAGGACGATTCAGCATGGCATTACTGGCAATAATTGCGAGAGCATGTCTATTAAACGACTTTTGATTAATGTTAACGAACAATCTAATTAGCGGCGCACTCGACGTCAAAGATATCTTCATTTACGCAGAAACGAAGGAATGTGAACAGTGATTCCCCGATCCGATAGATTGCATTAGGAGCGATTCCGGAATATGTCGCCGTAATGGGGTATTCTTAAAATATCTTCGTTTCCTCTTTCTTCGTTTCATATCTTGGCACCTTATACCAGTTCATATGGTGAAAAGAAAAAATGGTTTGTTGTTACCTGAAATTCTTACAAAACCGTCGCAGATATTGAACGAAATATATGTGGAAACATGTGCGTAAACGAAACATTGCTCCGTTGTAACAAGTTTAACGATATGCTACATAAAACCGAGATTATAAATTACATTACATATAATATATTAATTAGTTAAAATGAAAATGAAAACAAATTATTTTGTTTTTAACAAAATTAAGGTTAGAACGTAACGTTTCGATATACTTTCTGAAGTACAAAGTGGCACTCAAAGTCGGATGAAATAAAAGACGAAATAAACCTGAGCAAAATGTATATCATTATCTCTGCGTCGGATAGACATAAAGTTGTATCATTTATGGTAATAAATAGTCAAATCATTGTAATTTGACGACTATTAGTAAAAATGTCGGCTGTACCGGTACGCCCACTATTATATTGAGTTCACGAAGTCTCGTATCTATCTCGTCGATATTTCAAAGTAGAGCATAAGCACTTAATGTTTCGATACTACTGGCGAACGATAGATTTTGATTGCTTCTCGAGTCATTATCGATAATAATAAAGCAGCCGAGCGCGCTTGTTTCAAACATCTATACATGGTGTAGCCTGAAAAAGGCGCCGGTAATTCTTTCCATGACAGGAAAATCCTTTTCGAGCATTAATTAACAAGCCGATGGCACGGATTACCGGTTTAGAAAACACGTCGACTCTGTCATCTGGTTATTAACAAAGTCAATATTAATTTTACAACTTGATCATTCTTTCCTTTTTAATATTCCGGCGTATGCAAATTTATAATCTTTTGCCAACAGAGACGTCGTTTAATTTTGCAACTAATTAGTTTTTACTTGTGACGCAAAATGTTTTCAAATTTGATATAATAAAAATAAAAGTATAATTTAAATGTATTAAGCCTGTACTCTTTCTGCAATGTTATATTGAAAATATATTTTGCGTTTCTAGGCAGTACAACGTAAATGTAGCATTAATTAAACATTCAAATATTGTCAATATAATACTGTGACTATTCAATTAATGTCAAAATTATGTTCCTATCCCCTTAGATCAATCACTAAAAATGAATAATTGATTTTTGGTATATAAACATTATTTTATAAAAATATCAAATTATTATACAAACAATACGTTATATATAGAACATATTATTAATTTAATCGTATAATTACACCGAGAGAAGTAGACGGCACAAAGCACAGTCTAGACTGCACTAATACAATCTGGTTTCGTTTTCAACCATATTTATTGGCTATTCATTCGTCTGAATATTCAAAAATATTAATATGATTTTTATATTACTATGGTAATTTTAAATATCTGCTATTTCAGAAAAAATATTAGTATTTTTCAATAAAATAATAATAATTATAATTGTGATTGTTTTGCTATTGAAGTATAACACTTCCAAATGACAATATCATTCGACAAGCTAAAAAAATCACCAGGTGAAGAACTTTTTAAGCGATCGTGCAAAATGAGTTTGATTAAATAAGTATGTTAATTATGTAAAAATGGTTAACGGTGTTGTTGAAGAGGAAGACGTTTCCTTCGTAGAGATTAATTCACATCAAATAACGTAGCTTTGACGTGAGATAACTGGCATTTTTCTTCGTCATTTTCTTACGGTATTGATTAGTGTGTGAGAAGCCGTCGAAAGCCCGAACGATAATAGGCAGATTTTATTTTGCACATTAACGCGCGTTCGTTATATTAAATAATATCACGTTAGCTTGCATTAATGAAACAGGAAAGCAGAGGAAAGGTAGAAAATATTCACTTCCATTCGACGCTGATATTTATATGTCTATTTATCTCTCTCATTCCTCAAATTCCTTTTAAATGATATAATTATAGACGATGATGCGGTTTAAAAATATTTCGTGTGTTCTCAATGCTTCGATTCGACCAATTATTTCTCGAAATCATTAATTTATTAAATTAATATGTGGCGTTTAGTGAATGGCTTAAAAAACATTAAGTTTCAACTATCCTGAATGAATAAATAAAAAAAAATAAATAAATAAACGAATGAATGTTGAATTAAGGCATGGATGAAATTGTTTAATAATAATTCATTCATTTTCAATCAATATTTCTTCAACATATTTCGATGTTGATTTATTGTTGAGTTATCGACAATAAAACAGGTTTTTCAACACTACGTTAATGTTGATTTAATATTAGGCCATTGATATATAAAATAATATTTCTTAAAAATATTTCTTCGTTGAACTACAAATAAGCCATCAAAGATACAACAAACCGTTATCAACACCACGTTGAAGTTGATTTATTATTATTTTTTGAATTTTACCATAGACAGCGATTCAAAACTCGAAGTATCTTGTTATTTAATTGATTTAAATTAACTTACTATTTTCAATCAATTTTCTTACTTTGACAATCTAAGCGCATTTTTTTCATAATAAATGATATGACGTAATATCACTGATACGATGTGTTTCAACTTTATTTCCGACGACTTTTTCGATGGATCGACTGTCAAGATGTTCTATCTTTCTTATATCTATTGTTTCCTGATTTTTCTCTTTATAAACGACTGCACATTTAGACAAAATTGTAATATATATATATATATATATATATATATATATATATATATATATATATATATATATATATATATATATCTGTTTAATATGAATTTTTGACTCATTAAAGAAAAGCATTGTTTTTATTATCTTATTAAAAATATAATTAAGGACTCATCGAAAAATTCAACACAATGTTTATAATAAATATTCGTATAATCGTGAAGCAAGTTTTGTACCGCGTTATCATTCATTTTTCGGAAATCCGTGTAATAAAATGGATAAATCATCGAAAGTTAGCAGAGTAATAAATGTATTCAGAATTTATTTGGACAAGAAAGATAACAACGTTTTTAATGGGCAATTTATTATTGGTAAATGAACGTTATTAATTTATTTTGATAATAAAATACGATTTTTGAATTTGCATTTCTTATGTAATTTACTGACTAAATGTGAATAATTATATGAAATTGCAATTATGAATATGAAATAACGTTTCGAATGTAATAGCTTCGTTTAATGTCGAATTATTGTTAAATTGATTCGGACATCGTTAATTCAACCCGTATCAACTATTAAAAAATAAAATGACAAGAAAATTGAAAATCAAAGAATTTCATTTTATCTGCTATAAAATCAAAGTATTTTTTATTGCGTCGTTTCAATATCAATCTCATACTAAGAAAATGTTGATTCACGTATAATGACAATACTATTTTACAGTTTTTTATCAAAGCATAGAGAAGTCTTGAAATATTTTAAAAATAAAAAATTAAAATGTTTCCTCTGCAGGATTTAACGGTGTTTAAATGGACTTTGTTTTACGAAAAAAAATTAATATCATAAACGCGTTTTTTTGCACGTTTCAAAGTAATAGAATGAAATCAACTTTCGGACATTAATTCACTTTGCGCGGTAACAAAATGAAATTAACCGATTGCATCAAGGAAGCAGCGCCGGGTTCAAGGTCAACGAGCGTTGCGAAGGCCCGAACAATCTCCCTCAGGCAAATCCCTCAAATCGTCATCCGAGTCATGAGACGAGGAAAGTCGCGTTACCGGATTCCACAGAACTAGTGAGTTATACGCGAACCGGCACACTCGACGAAACGGGATATTCTGATAACACACGAAACGCAACCCACGTCTGCAACTATGATCTCCTTTGCTTCAAGATCAACGAATTTCAATGAAATTCGCCTATCGAATTACACATTTTTTTTATTTCAAGTATACCAAACACCTTTGCACGTTAAAAGTGGAGAGATGAAAGTGAATATTTTTGAGCGAAATAAAAACATGGTTGAAATTGATTTTGAAATTTTTTGACTTTGAAATTGGCGCCACAACTATGATATTGCTAGATAGATGACATGATTGTATGCAAATTGAAAATAGTGAGAAAAAGGCAATTTTTTGTTCATGACTATCAAGTTTTAAATAATCTTCTACATTTTTTTTTTTTTTTTTTTTTTTGTTAATTGTATCTACTCTAATAGGTTTGAATTTTAAAACCAGGGCCAAAATCATAACATTGCTAATTAGATTGAAACGAGATGAGAAAATGAAAAAAATATGAGAATAAATCAATTGTTTGTTGAATTCTTTCTGGTTTAATAAAACAAAATCTATTTTCAATATAGTATTTCACGAGTAAACTTTCTGGTAGTTTTTTTTAACGCTTTTTAGGTTAGTTGAGCGATATTAAAAACTACTTTAAACATTTTGAACAAAATATGGTCATAAAAACCGAAAATTTTATACTAAATTTAAGAAAATTGAAAAAAAATTGATTTATTCTTTTTATTTTTAAGTTCTAGTTTAAAATTTTTATTGTTTAATAAAAACGCTTGGATATCGGTATTGCAGGAATCTCTAATACAATATCCTCTTAAACGCATGAATCCTCGCACCACTTTGAATTCAAACGCGAGGGAGAGAAAATAAATAAACGACTTGAAAAACCATGAAAAGAAGAACCAATCGAAAAATTTGCGCAAATCGATTCACTCATTACCATTTTCCGGCGGTGAAAAAAGTAGATTCGCCGTTTTCTCATTTATCGTCCACATTGATCCAAAAAGTCTCCTCCTAAAAACCGAATTACAGTTCCCAAAGATAGCATCACCGGGATTTCCACTGTGCACCACTTTTAGAATCCGCGGTCCAACTCAAACAGCCATTATCGTGCAGACGACCGATGGAACTCCCAATAAAATAGTATAAAAGCGCGATCACGCAGAGGAGAGACGTTGAAAAAATATCTTTTAACGATGGAATTTTCTCACGAGCGAAGAAAATCGTAGAAAAAAACGTGCCGAACGAAAACAGACACTCGCACACCACTTTAAATTACCAACGACTTTTATCACAAATTGATCGATCGATCGTAAAAATGACGTTCAATGATCGGTAAGGAAAAAATGGGAAAACGTCGCACGCACTTGGAGAAACGAAAACCAAACTGAAGTTTCACTGTAGAAAAATCGTTTATGTCTCACGGAGCAACTTTTCATCGACGAATAATTTACGCACAACACTTTGCGAGAAAAATGATCTATAGTTTAAGGGTTCGGAAGATTGATCGTCGATCCGAGGCGCACGAAGCCGGCGGGTAATTTTCGCGTGCCGGCTGGGTCGTCTATTTGAGACGCGGAATGTCCGCGCGAGTTTCTCCGCGTCTCACTCCGAGACTTCTGAGGTCTCGGAAACATCGGCACGGCAACTCTAGTTTCGCCTCTCCTCTTTTCCTTCCCGCGACCGCTACTCGCCAGGGCTGAGTTTGTATACATTTACAACCACTCGCGTAGATCGCCATACGTGCATCCAGACATAAATATATTTGTGTGTATGTAAGTATTTATGTGTTCTATATGTGTAACTAGACATATAGTTACATATATATACATAAATGCATATAACTATATTTAATAATGTATATCCATATATATACGTTAAAATATATAATCATATATAGTTACAGTCGTATGTAGCTTTATTTAGTGTTGTACTTAATATAATTTTATATACACCTACAGTTGTATATAATTATATATAATGATATGTATTCATATATATATTTATATATATATGTAATCATATTTAATTACAGTCGTATATAGCTTTATTCAGTTTTATACTATATAGTTATATATAACTTTATATAATTTTATATACAATTACAACGTTGTATATACATATATTTATGTAAATGAATATTCATTTGCAAATCTATTTATATGTAAAAGCCCCTTTTTTGTGGGTACATTATACCTGCAGGTAGTACATACCGGTCACTATACCTGTGCTATGTTTTCTGCATGCTTCGGTAACTGCCCCCTCCCTTCTCGAGCCCCTTCATCCTCGGCCTGGCCCCCCCTCCCCTCCCCCCC
Organism: Aradophagus sp. ZL-2020; assembly: GCA_022817685.1. Taxonomy (NCBI): domain Eukaryota; kingdom Metazoa; phylum Arthropoda; class Insecta; order Hymenoptera; family Scelionidae; genus Aradophagus; species Aradophagus sp. ZL-2020. Next base: position 10,808 of record JABFOV010006171.1, read on the forward strand.
CCCCCCCCCCCCCCCCCCCCCCCCCCCCCCCCCCCCCCCCCCCCCCCCCCCCCCCCCCCCCCCCCCCCCCCCCCCCCCCCCCCCCCCCCCCCCCCCCCCCCCCCCCCCCCCCCCCCCCCCCCCCCCCCCCCCCCCCCCCCCCCCCCCCCCCCCCCCCCCCCCCCGTACCGAACTGCCAGAGCATGCACCGCTGGAGCTGGTGTCGGTGTGGG
>JABFOV010006172.1:0-11019 GCA_022817685.1 Aradophagus sp. ZL-2020
GTTCTCTTTTCGCCGCTCTCCGCGCAATGAAAAACAACGTTCAAGTCTCGGGCGTCGGTGGCGCCCTCGGCAGAAATATACTATTCCCGGCTGGGGCTAACTAGGCAACCCGACTAGCTCGCAATACACATTTAACGCCTGGTTTCAATTATGGCAAGCTAGGAAGCCCCACAGGGCGATACATATTAAATATTAATAGCCACAATAGGGTTTTACGGTTTAAATTATACCTACCTGAAACAAGCCAGAGCCGGGCTACAACAGGGCAAGCCCTTACCGGTCTCCGTAATAATTTTGAAACTAAGCAAAGTCAGGCTACGACAGGGCGGCCCATATAGGGTTTTGGAAATGATTAACGAATAAAAATGATTCATTGATAACAGTTTAATTAAATGTAATAAAAAAAAAAGATATTCAAAATGTATAAAATACGACGAGAATTTTTTTATGTAATTGCGATTTCACAAATATTCATTACACTATTCTCAACGGTGATTTATCAAATATTTTTTCTATTTTGTTATATATTTATAATTTTTTTAATGATAATTTAGAATTATTACCTGACATGCAAGGATAATTGTAAATCATTTACAATGTTTGAACGATATCGCAGATACTCATATAATAAACACATTACAAATATTAGATCGCTGAGAATCGAACACACAAACCAAAGAATTCCAACATACATTACACTATCCCTACGCTATCCATGCACTTGGGAAACAGCCTTGTAATTGACATAGAAATAAGATGCAGCTAGCTAGAGTCGGGCTACAACAGGGCGGCCCCGACCGGGTTTTGGAAAAGATTAGGTGACTAGCTAGAGTCGGCGAATAACAGGGCGGCCCTATTGTGGTTTGGCAGATAAATTTGTGACTAGCCAGAACCGGGCTGCAACAGGGTAGGCCCTAATCGTGTTTTGGGAAAGATTACGTATTAGCCAGAGTCGGGCAAAAAAGTGCTGGCCCCGTAACAGTTTGGCCGAGTAATTTGTGACTGGACAGAGTCGGGCTACAACAGGGCGTCCCCGATCGGGTTTCGGAGAAGATTAGGTGAATAGCCAGAGTCGGGCAATAACAGGGTTGCCCCCATTATGGTTTGACAGATGAATTTGTGACTAGCCAGATCCGGGCTACAACAGAGTAGGCCCTAATCGTGTTTTGAAAAAGATTACGTGACTAGCCATAGTTAGGCTACAACAGGGCAGGCCCTTATCGGGTATCCAGGAAGATTACGTCACGAGTCAGACTCGGGCAACAACAGAACTGGCCCCCTTAAGGTTTGGCCGATGAATTTGTGACTAGCCAAAGTCAGGCAGCAATAAGGCTGGTACCTTTATGGTTTGGTCGACGACTCTGACTTGTCACAAAACTGTTATCGAAATACAATTGGGGCTGCCCTGGTGTAGCTAAACTCTGGCTAGTCACCCAATCAGAGCCGCCCTGTTGAAGCCTGACTCCGGCTAGTTCCAAAATCATCGCCCAAACTCGATCGGGGTCGCCCTGTCGTTGTCCGACTCTGGCTAGTTACAAAATCATAGCGTACACCCAATTAGGGCCTGCCCTGTTGTAGCCCGACTCTGGCTAGTTACAAAATCATCGCCGAAACCAAATTAGGGTCTGCCATGTTGTAGCCCGACTCTGGCTAGTTACGTAATCGTCCCCAAAACCCTATGGGGGACGCCCTGTTGTAGCCCGACACTGGCTAGTTACAAAATCATCGCCAAAACCCGATCGGGGCCGCCCTGTAGATGCCCGACTCTGGCTAGTTACAAAATCATAGCCGAAACCTAATTAGGGCCGGCCCTGTTGTAGCCCGACTCTGGCTAGTTAAAAAATCATCGCCAAAACTCGATCGTGGCCGCCCTGTTATAGCCTGACTCTGGCTAGTTACAATACCATAGGCGAAACCCTATTAGGGCCTGACCTATAGTAGGCCAACTCTGGCTAGTTTGAAAATTATTATTCCGACCCTAATAGGGCAGGCCTTGATTAAATTATACTGCTTCTATTTATTTGTATGAAGGTATTCCACCCGACTTGATTTCTACTAGGGAAATGTTGATTTTTATAGCGTAGGAATACGTAAAACCCGTGAGGTCAGCGCGAGTCTAGAAAGTGTATCGAAATAATAAAAAACAGTAATTAATTTTTCTGTTTCTATTTTGTTTAGAACTCAACTGTACAAGGTATATCTGGTACAGGATCTCTGTGTATTGGAGCTGCATTCCTGAAACATTTTTTTCCTGGAAACAAAGTAATATATTTGCCATCACCATCGTGGGGAAACCACGCACCATTATTTAAATTAGCTGGACTTGGCGTGAAATCTTATAAATACTATAACCCACATAATTGTGGGTTAGATTTTCATGGTATTTTAGATGATATAAATGTAAGCACTACCATTTTCCATATTTTATTACAAATAGACGTTATCGTAACTTAAGTTACTTTTCAGAATATTCCCGAACGATCAATAATATTACTACATGCTTGTGCTCATAATCCAACTGGCGTTGACCCTGCGCCTGAAGAATGGAAGGAAATATCATTTGCTGTTAAAAGGAGAAAATTATTCGTTTTCTTTGATATGGCATATCAAGGATTTGCGTCTGGTATGAAAATTGAATAAATTTACAAGACAAAATAATAATAATATTAATAATAATAATCTCAAAAAATTGTTTTGTGTGCATCTACGATGCATGACATTATATCCACGAGAACGTTGTCTCTAACTCTGTCGTTTCCACGGCACACTGAGAAAAAAAAACTTTAAAATTTACCGTCACAGTAATATTCGCAGAAAGAAAAAATTTACCGTTACAGCACGATAAAAATTAATGAAAACGCAGTAAAATTTTAGCGAATTTCCATTCATTTTTACCGTGCAGTCAATTTTTTCTTACTGCGAATACTAATGACGTTTATTCTATTGTGACGGTAAATTTTACAGTATTTTTTTCTCTGTGCAGAGTCAAGGCTTATTTTTGGGATTGCTTAAATTGTTGTCTATATAACATACATTGAGAACTAAAAAATTCAAACTAGATATATGTGATTACTTTAGAGAAATCATAGAAGAAAGAATTTTTTTTAATATATATTTATTTTTTGTTGTTATTGTAATAAGTAATCAAAAAATAAAACTGAAATTATGCAAGCGTCCACATTTCTTTCACGTGTCATCAGACGGGAAGGTTACCAACCAAAACGAAGATTATTGACAGTAACTGAGTATCCAGACGCTCGAGTAACCTGAGTCAGCTTTAAGCGTTCGAGCGCATTCCGGTCAACCGAGCGTCGAAATTAAGAACTTACTCCGAAACTCGTCATTATGAATTAGAAAAACGAACGCGATTCGAGCGAATGTATCCCTTCTGATCGAATTAATAGACGTTCTTACGTAAAAAAGAAAAAAAAAAAAAAAAAACACGAGAAAAAAACAAAAACGGATTTTGCAAATAATACAATCAATAAACATTCTTTGATTCAAACAAATAGACTTCGGACAGTCGATCGAGATAACGAACATAGATCATACATCTACTGATATAAAAAGTTTGTACGTATTCAAGTACTGAAGTAATTTTTGAAAAATTACGTACAAAAACGAAGTATAAATTTTGTCGCGGGCAAAAGGAAAACAAAAAATTGTCAGAATAAAAATATTATCAAGGTATATTAAGCAAATAAAAATGCAGTAACTGGAGTTCTGAGCAGAATCATAATAAACTCAAGTTTACAGCAAAAACGTAATAAAATTTTGTCACGTTTTTTCCCAAAATTTTCTTTGTTGTTTAATAGCCAAATAAACCCATGTAGAAATTGACGTTCGGCCTAGTAGTGGCCCAGTACTGACCACCGTTGGCCGACCGTCGGTAGCCAACGTAGGCCCAATATCGAAATGAAACATAGTTTTACGTTGGCTGAATACTGATGCCAGTGCTGGCCCAGTACTGTATTCCAGCGTTGGTCCGGTACTGTGCCAGTATTGGCCCAGTGCAGTGCCAATGGTCTTTTTTGTTGAGGAACTCGTATTAATATATATATATTAAGTATAAACCAGTTAACAGCCATTTTTTGGCTAATGAAGTTAGATGCAAATTAATGTTCCTTTTTATATAAATTTTGAGTCTTTTGACAAAATAAAGTTTAATAATGAACATATCTTGAGATATTATATGAAAACCAAACCGGTTAACAGACATTCTTGTGGAAAAACCAGTTAACAGGACTTTCTTGTGAAAAAACCAGTTAACTGACAAATCTAGTTATTATTTGATAATTCTGTTCTGTCTGATAGTTTTTATGTGTTAAAATGTTGAAATAAAGTTTAATTGGGTGATTATAAACGACAATTGATATGAACTACTAATATTACAATGAAATCGCTATTTGTCATACAGATGTCGCTCTGTGCAGAATTTGACAAAGCGTTACTTCCCTCACGGATGAAAATATATTCGCTAAATATATATACTGAAATATAGCTTTGTTGCCACTTTTTATATATTTTCTATAAAGAATAGCTATTTTGTTTTATATTTGTTAGAAATATAAAATTAAATATATAAAAAATATATACGCCAAATATCGTCATTATTGCCGAAAATATAAATTATATAGACAAAATATATTTTCATCCGTAGGGGTTTGAACAAAAATGTTTTTAAAACGACAATTAAACAAACAATTAACAATTAAAAAATATCCGAAATAAGAAAATCAATTTTTTATGCTGACAATTAATTAAATAAATAATTGTCAAAGAAATTAAACAATTAATTATTTGCGATTAAATTAATCGCATTTACAGTTAATTATAATATTCTTACGTTATAACTATATAAAAAGTAATATTTTAAGATTATTATTAAAATCGTGGAAAAACCAGTGAAGTGTAAAATTTATGTTGAAAAACCAGTTAAGTGCAAATGAACGTTTTCTCCTTCAACGATACATAGGAATACTCTCGTTTAAAGTTTTTAACGTTTAATTTCATCATTGACACATCTGTATTTGTAATTTTAACCGGTCGCAATGAAATAACAAAAATCACTTCCAAATCTTTAAACTCAAATATCTCGGAATCACAAGTGTGGCTGTTAACTGGTTTTTCCACCAATCCACAGATATATAATAAAAATCTTATAAGTCTAGTAGATTATTTATGGTTATTTTGTATAAAACCATATACAATGGATGTTATCCTCTCTTTATCATAAGTGTAAATCAAAAGAGTAAATCAAAGAATTTTCTACATCTTTGACGGAGTAACACTGCACAATTCATACTTCTAACTGTGTATGTAAGTAAATGTGTAAACAATCTTTTAAAAAATTATTTACTTATCTAAAAAACTAGGCAAAAAGCCATTTTTAATATAATAACCCAATTTATATAATTGAAATCAATCATTAGAATTTAGTACATACATTTAATTTCACATTAAGATTTCATTATCAAATTAATTAAATTGAAAGAGGAAAAAAATTAAAGTGATAAGGAAAAATAAAAGAATCTGTAATAAACACGCTGTATTTGAGTTAAAATTAAGTCGTTTTTGGTTCAACCGTTGGCCAACGGTGAACTATCAGTCGATATTTTGTTTCTGTTAATATAAAATACCATTACCGGGCCAAGGATGGGCCAAGCTTGAGCCGGCCGTTGCTAAACGGTAGTGGTCTTTATTTTATTTTGGCTACTGTAAAATTCCACTATTGTGCCAAGGTTGGGCCGAGCATTGCCCAACGGTTAGCTGTCGGGCGATATTTTGTTCTATTTGGTGAAAAGTACGTTCCCTGCGCCAAGCTCTAGCCAATGCTCCGCCAACGGTCGTCCCGGCATTGGGCCAACACAAATGCCAACCCTTGGCCGCCAGTGTTGGGCCAAGCGTGGCCCATTCGTTAAGCTTGGCCGACGACCGAATTTTCTACATGGGAATTTTACTCGTTACGTTTCTGATTAATAATATTATCTTTTTATTTCGATATTGTAATTATAATATGTTGTTCAATACTTATTTATTTTTTTTCTTGTATTCTATAGCACACATGTAACGAATAAAATTTAACTTCAAAATTTTTTACAAATCAGTCAATATATTGTGACGCGCGATCGTCATGTTGTGGGACTTGATACTTGGTATATTAATATTCACCATTACTTATCGAACAAATATTTAATTCACTTTAAATTATAATGACGACAGTATAGATGGGAAACTCAATTGTTTTCGGTATAATACGATAAGTTTTGTATCAAGACTATGACTTTCAATTGGCGACAGAAGGGAGTGTCTTATACGAGAGAGAATTCCATGTGTCAGCCCGATTTACAATTGATTTGCTGACATTTATGAAATTTCGCAAGAACAAGTCGGACGCAGTTTTCCAGTATTTGACACTATTGCGGGCTCGCTAATCGAAAGCGCATTTTGTTTTTTAAGGAATGCGTCGCTGTGATTTCATTTCATTGGTTATTGCGCTCAAACGGCACAGGTCATTTACATTATTTTGTGAATTTAATTACTAGTGGTGGACATGGTGTATAAAATAAATTAGTTTCAGGCAGGTTTGTGTAGTAAATGTAAATTAAGTTAAAAGTTACAAAAAAATTTAAAACATACTAACTAGTAACTGTAACATAGTTACTCTTTTGACTTGTAACTTATAACTTTAACTAAAATACAAAATATTCGTAATGTATTATTTCTCTATAAAAAAAGTTACAAGTTACTTTTCATTCAATTACTTATTAAAATTAATGTATTATTTTAATTTTTTTATTTCACTCTTCTAATTTATTTCTTTTTATTTCACTTCATTTAATAATAAATTTAAATAAAAATTGTATTACTTTAATTTAGCAAGTCGTTCGGTCGACTGACGGGCAAGAGTTACGCGTTTTTCGCGTTTTTATTTACTCCGAATAGTAAAAGTGTCAAAAAATTTGTTCTTACGTGACGTATGAGCCATGCGTATTTTTCCAAAGACAGCCACAAGGGGACAGTATTTGTCACATAGTCATGACGCCAGCTTTCTGTACTTTTCTAAAAACAGCCACGAGGGTGCAGTGTTAAGCAACCTGGCTGTCCTAACAATTACGCGAACAATTACATTTTCGGTACTTTTTTGAAACATGCCATCAGGGAGCAGTATTTTCAAATTTAATCAAAAAAAAAAAAAAAAAAAAATAAATAATAATGTCAAGTTAATGTCAAATAATAATACAATATTATAACAATGATTATATAACGGCATTTTTTAATGGCACTTAACAATAATTAAATAACGGCATTGAAAATTATGGAAAATAGCAGTTCATATGTAATTGTTCGCGATCGTCTGAGGACCACGGGCGGAACAGTCGGTTAATGCATATAGTTGTAATTTTATTTAGGTAAATAGTCGGAAAAAAGAAATTTCTTTCGGTCATTCATTTCAAATCTCTAACGATCACGGCTCGTGAGGGGGACGTTAGAGGGGAGACGCTTCTCGGCGGCTCTCGCTGACGTCGGAAAAGTGGGCTGGGCATCGGCGCGCACAACCGATAGCGCGACTAAACTGTCCCAGTCGAAAAGTGTTAACGGACACGTGAGTTTAAAATTAATCGTCAAGCGAAACGGTCGCTTGACTCGCAGGGTCGGCCGTCCGCCGCCTTCCACATAAAGTTCTTCAAGCGCGAGTTCTGGTTGGTCTCAATTCTGGGTTGGTTCGCTCCGCTTCGGTTTTCGTCAATACTTCTACACGGTCGGCGGTGCAGTAAGTTTTTATGATTTTCAGGGCCTAACCTTCCCGCTCCTAACTTCCATCTCAACTTTGTTGAGTAACCTGTCCCTTTTCCTGCTCAGCCGGCGGACTTGTAGTCCGTACTGGACATTCTCGTCCTAAGAAAGGGTTGGCATCGCTAGGGTTCGGGTATCCGCTTGGGTTGTGAAACAAACGGGTGTCTGTCACTGCTGCGGGAGTTTTCTGGGAGAGAATTCTGGGACTTGTACACGGAAAAAAAGGTATTTTTCCCGATTCATTAAATCCCCTTTTATATATTATATATTATATTTTATATATTTTATATGCTGAAATAAATTCAAAATGACAATTACGTTATATTTAAAAATTAAATAAAAACTGTTTCCTTTTTCTTTTTTGTAAACCTATTCTGTTAAATTATATAAACAGTACAAATCTGATATTTAAAACTTTAGCTGTGAAGTACATATTTCATACTGATGAAGATAGAAAGATAAATATTAGTTTGTTATTTATAAAATTTCTAGTAGGTTCAAGTTGGTAGTACTTTCTTTCCAACGTATTTAGAAATCTAGTTGTGCACCGCATATATTTTTTTTCGTGTAGTCCTCCTGATTATAGTCAGTCGAAACAAAGGGGAGCTTATAGCTCGCCTGACTTTTAAGTCAGGTACTTTTATATTTCTTTAATTTGTTTAATTATTCATTTCTGATTGATTTTATTTTTGTTGACTTTTACCATTATTTTACTTATATAGTGGCTCGTCAGTCACTTTAAATAACCTTTGGGTTGTTCTAGTGACTCGTAGTTACACCTTTATTTTTAAATATTTATTATTATTATTATTTATGTAGTGTTTGATAGAATATTAAACACTACATAAATAGTTAAGAATATTTTCAAAATATAATACGCTATGCAGGAAGCGTTATTTTTCGAATGCAGAGCTTTCACGCGTGTGCAGTCAAAATAACACTGGGTAGTAGACTTAAATTTCTATGATTTATATTAAATCTACTTGAATTGGTTTTCTAATAGCAATAGCGAAATTATCAATTTTTCCATAAATTAATCCCACTTCTACCCGAAGCAGATTTTTGAAAGTACGCAAATTAATAGCATCTAAATTATCAGCAGGATCACTAACATGCGATATTCTTCTGTTTTTAACGTCAAATTCACCGTCCTTGTTAATTTGAAATTTTTCATCAAGCAATTGTTTAACTGTTGCTAAATTGTTCAAAAGTTTTTCATCGACTAATCGTTTAACCGTAGCAAGATTAACTACATCTTTGTCGTCGACAGGATTCGGCGCATTATGTAATTTCGAGTGATTAAGTGTATTTACAGTATACAAATTCACAGCATTTTGTCATGAATCGGATTTCTAACATTTATTATTCTTTTCTCGCGTAGATTGAGTTCTCCTTCCGTGGAGAATCGTACATTCCGATCAATCAACTTATTTGCACTATTCAAATCCACAACGTCTCCAAAATCAGTGGGATCACTAACATTATGCAATCGTCGTTGTTTCAGGTCAAAGTTTCCGTTAGGCGTCAAGTCAAAACCAATGCCGGGCGGTCCCCTTTTTTGTACGACTCTGCCTGTTGCGCTCGAGTGACCGAACACGTCAATAGACATATTAAGAATGATGATTTCTCAGCGAAAGTTGAACTAATATATAATTTCAGCCTCTCGTAATTCTTCGATAATTGAATTAATTTCATTCGTATGACTAATGTTACCGGCAGCTTTGGAAGCAACACGCAAACGCAATCTGTCGACACTTTCATTGAAATCATAGAAATAAACGTAGTCGACGAGTCTTTATTTGTTTCGAGCAATCATGTATTCCGACAAACCTTTACCTTCACGGTGCACGAGCTGAGCAATATAATTTATATATTCATCATTATCGGTTCTAATTTCACCATCATCTCGATAATTTGTCGATAATATAATATTTTTATAATTTGTATAATCGTTCGGGGTAATTAATTTTTCATCGGGAATTTTTTTAAATAACAATTCAAGTAATCTTTCTGTCAACGCGTGTTCCGTATCGTCAATAAATATTTTTCTATCATCAAAATATACTGGCTTATTTCCAACCATAAGTCCCTTAACATGTTTTTGTACGCCGAATACAGTATCGATCGATTTGTGTTTTTTTTTTTTAATTTTCGCAGGTACGATGAAAATATTTCTTTTGCTCTATCCACCTCGCGCGTTGATTTATCTTCAACATTTTTTTGCTCGATCTTCAACATTTTTTTTTTGATCAGGCTTTTCATGTTTCGTTGAAACAATGTTTTCAACAAAATTATTGAAATCGTCATCATCGTCATCCTCAATAGTTTTGTATGATTTAACACCGTCATCGTCAATAGTTTTGTACTTTTAACCTCTCCCCATTAAATTATTTCATAAATAAAATTATTTCATAAAACATTAATATTTGTTTAGGTAAATAAAATTTTCATATTGCTTATAAAAGATATTTTATTTCATTATAATAAGATACATTTATTTTTATTTAAAACGTTTATAAGGAACAGTAAAATTATCTTTCGCTTTTCTATAGCTATTGATCCCTTTTTGCAACAAATGTTGCATTTTCTCCTTCAGCCTCGTAGGATCATTCTTCAACAAAGTTTCTTTGTCTTCGTTTCGAAAGGTGGCACCATAATATTTAGACATCTTGCTTGCGCGAACGTTGTCTTCTAAATGACGGTAAGTTTTACTACTTCATCTATTTACACAATACGGACATTTAATCGCAGATTCGTTGTTCAGTTGATACAAAGACGGACATTCTAACTCAGCTAAATCTATTATTATAGCAGTATCACCAATAATGTCTTTTAACCAACTTATTTTTTCACGTCCTTTAACGTATATCCTTCAATGATGGATTTTCTAACACATCTAAAATAACATGTGTCAACATATCGTACGGTATAAAACCATTTTCCCATGATAACACGTGGAAATTGCGCGTTAGCCAAGAATTCATTGACTTATATTTCGCACTGAGGTCGTTCCACGTATAAGGCGCTTCGAATAGATGATCCGTTCGATGACAACTGTTCAAACAAATGGTCGAAGATTCTTTTACTATAAATTCCCCTAGTAGAAATTCTCACTAGTAACTTACAAGGCTCTAACAAGTACTTACGAGGGGCTTGTAAGTGAAACTAGTCACCCCCTTTCAAGAGATGTAACGCAGTGCCATACGAGGCGCTAAATATGGA
>JABFOV010006173.1:0-11018 GCA_022817685.1 Aradophagus sp. ZL-2020
ACAAGAGAATCTGTACTAGTATGAGGAAAGCGATAGCGCTAAGTTGAGGGATGAGAAGAGGTAGCGAAGGTAAGAAAAGAGAAAAGACATAAGCTTAAAGATCAGATATAAAAGCCGAGACACGGTAGAAGTGAAGATTGGCAGCGGGAGGTTGGGAAGGGGAATAAGAAGGAACGAGAAATAAGAGTGAAGGATGTGGAGGCAGGGAAGCGTGCAGGTGGGAGGGAGTGGATGGGGGGGGTGAGGGCAAATGGCGGAAACAATCATTCACAAGTTGAAATTGAAGAAGAGGCTTCGAACTGTAAGTATACAAAATTTTAAGTCAATCGAAAGGATTTTAAAAAAGTTACGAGCACTTGAAAATAGGTAAAATTGAATGCGGATTCAGGTGGCACGAAGACCTCAGATACGAGCGTAACTTCTGCGAATCGCGTCGAAGGATCATTCGAACGACTGGAACAGCGACAATAAGGACTGTTTGTAGTTTTGTTTTCATAGTAACCATTGTAGGCGTCTTCCTCATTGACATTATTAATGTTAACGCGATATAATTGATTTCCACCCGATTCGATTAGAAACAAGTGAAAGAAAATTGCTGATAATTTCAAACAATGAGAATAGTTTTTTTCATTTGAAAACAAAATTTACATTTGACGACCGTAAAATCGGCCGTTGAAAATAAAAATACAATTTTAAATTAATTATTATTATTAATTATTATTATTCATCGTTTATTACCACATTGTAATCGGTCGCGGTTCAGTTACCACTTTTGCAATAAAAATTTATAAATAAAAATATTTTTTGTAGGGATTATGATGTTAACATCAATAATATATTGCAAACATTTATTTGCAATTGAAAACTTGATAACGTGAAATTTTAATGACGATATCCGTCATCGCTGAATTCGATAAATATATATTTTTGTTCTATCGTAAATTTCATCAGCAGCAATCTTTGAATTAAAAATGTTATAAACTATTTTAACGTTTAATTAAATCATAAAAGTATAATCGTCGTGGTAATGGATTTTTAAGCTCGATCATTACTATTATTACTATAATGAAAAAATATATAGACAGTTAGTAGGTAATTGGAAAAATGAAGACTCATTTATTGATCTAATTTATTAAGAAATAGCTGTGCGTTTGAAAATTTTCGTAAAACACGTCCGTTGTTTGCATTAAAATTAAAAAGAAAAACACAAACAAACGAGCCCCGTTCTTGTAGCTGGCTCAACACTGTTTCGACTAACGGGCAACGTATTGAACCGAACGTTAAATAATTTATTTACCTACAACTTGCCTTTGTTCTGTTCATTCACAGAATGCATATCCGCGTTTAATTAAATGTCAAACTATTTTACGGCTTGAACAAATTGCACTCTTCTTTTTTACTTCCTCTCATTACTCTTTTTTGCTTCGCCGTGGAATTACAACAGCTGCAAATCAACAATTTTAACATTATAAGTGTCTGTTTTACTTGGCAATCTGCCTTGTTTTGATATTTATATTTTATATTATGTAAAATCGCTGTTGTTGCATTGGAAGAGAACATTTTCCGACGCTAATGGGTTGATCTATTGAAGCAACCGCGAGTATGTTGAAGGGTCAAGAAATTGATTTATTTTAACATAACATACAGTTGATAATACCGAAAATTATTGCGTGGGAGTTACTGAAAAAAAAGTAAAATTAGAAAATCAATTGAATTTATATAAGTTTTAATTACTTCAATAAATGTCACTGGCGTGGTCATGGTGAACAAGTTTCATCACATTTTTTGTATGAATTCTTTAAAAAAAGTCTCGATGAAAAGGTTTCTATGAACTCACATAAATTTGAAATTAGATGCATGCATTAAAATAATTAACAACGGAACCTTTGCGTTTTCTATACCGAGCTTTGAAAATTTGTCTTAAAAAAAATGTCGATAGTTTATAATTATCCACGAGTATAATAATTTCTTTGGATATAATAGCTGCTCATCTTTTGATTAATAATTATAAAGCTACGTTGATTAACACTGATAGATGCTGATAATTAAGTTACTATGGTTTGTACGTGGTATACAGTATTATCATTACATTTATTTCGCTAATTAGTGATGTTAAATGATACTCTGTATTGTTAAATTATTTTTTAATGCATTAATGATTTTGAGTAGGATGACTCGTTAAATTTCGTCTTCTCCTTGTTTCTATCGATTGGTTGTTGAAAGAGATACTTTGGAATTCATAATTACAGAACTGCGTATTCCTTTGCACACAAAAGAAGTAAAATTCTAATAATAATCAAACGTATGATAATAAATAAATCAATACATAAAAGAGAAAAAATTAATTACAAAAATCAAACGTTTAAGCTACTTTAAATAAGAACTTTTGGGGCTTTAGTATAAAGCAGTTGTCATTTTTGTGGGGGCAACTTGAATAAAAGTTTAGATAAATTTAGACTTTTTTTTTTAATTATGAACATGAACTTAAGCGAAATGTTACAAAGTAAAAATGTATTTTCATTTTTTTCGTACAGCTTCGTAAAAAAATTACAGACAAGTGCAATATAAATAAATATTCGTGTTACATTCAGTAAATTATTGCAAGTACACTCGTCTTTTATTTTCTTTTTCTATTGTAATTGAAAAATTATATTTATGTATATATTTTTTTCCTATAGCAATGAATTTCACTCAAATTTCCAAATGAATTAAAAAAAAAAAAAAAAGAAAATTGTTAATTTCTTTCACATGTAAAATTCTAATGAAATTTCCAAAAAATGTGAAAAATCCTTCAATGGTATGCCTACTTCTTAGGTTCCATTGTCGAAAAAATAATAAATTTGTTATAAAAGTGACATGGCCAATTGAAGATGTTTGATTACAATTTAATAATTTACATTAATTTGATTATTTCAAAGTTTTAATCAATAAAAAGGAGTTTGAAATCCTACAAATATGTGTGTCTGCGTAATTTAATCATTATAATTTCACTCTTAACTGTAAAAACTAAAACCGTAGCTGTAGCGTATTTCTTGCTCAATGGGAGCACGATTAACGTTAGGTAAAAACGTTTCAAATATTTTTCTTGCGACGGACGAGCAAAATCCGCGTTTTATGGTTCAAAAAACGCAAAGTGCCAACAAAATCGAATTATTTTATTAAAGATGGATGTAATTTATAAAGCTTACCATTCAGTTATTTCACATTGCGAATTGAACGATGTAAATTTTGTAAAATGAAATGCTTCTTGGGCTAAGAATTATCGTGAATTATATCGAGCGGAAATCGGAGCGCTCTTTGCGACGCCCACGGGTGAACACAAATTTTCAATGAAAGGTAGTAAAAATTGATGAAAGAGAAAGAATTTTTTATTAATTCGTTTGTAAGCCCTGGATGAATAATTCATACACATGTATGACCATAACAGAGCCGTCCCTTTTTTTCATAAAATCTCCAATCTAAAGCAATTTTAGTGGCGCGTGTAAAAAAATTCACCATCGTTTCGATTCCGCTTGACTTCCATCGACCAAATTTCAGGCCGAGTCGAGAAACTGATTCCATATGTCTCTTTTGAAAATAATTAACCACTACGACAATCAGTCTAAACGTCTTAAATTTGTTACAATAGAATAGGTCCGATTGATGTAAGTAAATTAACTGAATCATTAAATCATTTTCGCTACATCCACCAAGTCACTGTCATAAAAAATTATGTTGCAAATCATACAAACTGTTTAAATTATTAAAAGTATAAATTTCAACTATTAATTAATTGCACGTTTTATAAATTTGTGAATTTCGATCACAACCAAATTTACCATATTCTTGGTATAATATATTGTAAAAAAGAATGTAAAATTACACTACATATCATTTACGATTACAGTAAAAGTGTAAAAGCTAACTAAAGAAGTCGCTGCTTTTCAAACGGAAGTAATTTCATTGATTAAGTTTTACACTTTTACTGTAATCATACATGATGTATAGTGTGTAATTTGACATACTCTTTTTACAGTGTACTTCATCAACTAAAGGATAAAAAAATATAACTGCATTTTTATGGAAAAAAAAAGCAATTTTCTATTCAACAAGTGTGCACTGTAAAAAAAGAATGTAAAATTACACTAGATATCATGTAAAATTACAGTAAAAGTGTAAAAGCTAACCAATGAAATTGCTTCCTTTTGAAAAGCGGCGATTTCATTGGTTAGCTTTTACACTTTTACTGTAATATTACATGATACCTAGTGTAATTTTACATTCTTTTTTTACAGTGTTTTACAATGCTTATTAAAACGTAATTGATAGCTTTTATCTAAGAAATTTAATAATAAAAATTTTGTGGTCAATAAAAAAAAAATTGTAAAAAGAAAAATGAAAGAACCAAAAAAAGCATACAAAATATCTTAAACACACTGATATATGAAATATAAAATTGCAAGTGCTTTTTTCTGTCAATAAAAAATCAGTACATTAATTAAAAAGGGTATTCGAATTGCAAAGCTTGGCATTTAGTTTACGACGGTTCTCACCTGTTGATCGAGAAACGTCGGTAAAAGTGGATGTAAGTAAACGAGAAAATGATTATCACTGGGACAGTCACAGGATCCAAGATTTGCGGCCGAGGGAAAAAATGGTAGCTCTGCCTTTGATCTTGCCACGACGAAGTCACCAGTACTTTTGCAGTCCACGCAAGAATGACGGTGATACCGCCGACGACATCCTATATATGACGGCATGTTCAACTCCCGCTTTGGCGCATGACATTCCTCGCACAATGGGGAAGGCAGGTGTAACGTAAGCTACCGTGTATCCCCCGAATATTGAAGGAAGGGCACGGTACGTGGAACCCACGTGTGCACTCACTTCTTTTTTTCCTTTCTTTCTTTTTTTTCTTTACCGACGTGACGTAAATTGTTTTGCAGGTATTCTGTACTTGCTTTTGTTTTTAATCCATCTTTAATTTGTCCTTTAATTATTTGGCTGTAAATTCAATGTCAATTTTCTTACGAAGAATCAAATTTCATCAAAAGTGGCATGGCGAAGAAAAGAGAGCAATCGTAAGTTTTAGTGATTTTGAAAAATATGTTTAAATTGTCCGAATTGATGATTAATAACTCGGAATCTACATTTTCGACTTATTTATTATGAATGTAGACTATTCACATGAAATGCAGATATTTAGAATTAATAATTTATGGTTAAATGTTTAAAATACAAAACACACTGAAAAAAATGTTCGTGAAATTTGCACTGAATTAAAAGGGTTCTTTTTGGATCAAGTGAATTTAATTTCGTTCAAACAATAGTCCTCTTGTGCCAAAATGATAAATTTTCTTCCAAAAAGATATTCTCAAGAGTGTGAAACGAAAGTTCATTTAAAATTCAAATTAATGGCTCAGTTTTTGACCAACAACATTATATTGCACTGGTCAAACACTGGCAGATTTTTACCCGAAATTCTTTCAATCCAACTTCCAATTCATCTCTGACTTTAGTCAGCCGAGTTAAATTCATTTAAGTCCACTCATTAACTCAAATTAATGTAAATATTTTATTTATATTGTCCATTCATTATAAACCATTAGACTTTATTCTAACGATTTTATTTTAAAACATATTTTATATATAAATTTTGGCAGTTCGGACACATTTATCCAAGTCGAAAAAATGTATGATAAAATTTGCTCTACTTATTTCCCTATTACTTTCGTTAAATTTACATTTCAAGTATAATATTCAGTAACAATATGCTTTTGAAATTAAATACATTATTTTTAAACTGTACAAGGTGTCATCGAACGTCTATGTCAACATTTCTATAGAACCTAACATATATTAAACATATAATATAAATGCAAAATATGTGACGTTCTATCTTGAATTTAGATTTGTGATATCGGATTCGACTTTGAGTTAGCCGAATAGTAATGAAACATTTAGTACACTTAAATGGTAAACTAAGCAACAATCATAATCCTTACCACAATTCCCACACTGTCTCTTAAGGGATTAGTCTTTTATACTTTATTCCGACGTTTGATTACACTCGTTTATTAATAATTATTTATCGATTATTTCAATTATGTCGCAATTCCAAGTTTCGTTTCTTTATTTTAAATTAAAATGCATTAACATTGCAAAATTCCACATTTGTTAATTTTGCTCAAAATTAAATAAAGTTCAAAATAGACTTAAATCAAGGAAATCTTTGTTTTTCTTTTGCATTAACGTAACTTTTTACAATTAATATACATATATTAACAACTTGCCATTTCGTGCGTTTTAATAATTCTATAATTATCAGCGTCCGTTGGCAAACTCGGAGATGTTTACTTATCTAAGAAAAGTTGACGTTTGCTCACCTAACATTGCCGTCCGTTCTTTGTTACAAGAAATTGTTTGATTTATTCACAGTTTGCAAAAATAAATATAAAAGAATAATAATGAAATAATTATTACTCCGTTGTAAAACGCTAAACTGCAAATATTTGAAAATTACTCGACATCACGCTGAAAATTTAATATCCAATTTGAAAGGTGAAATATCTATAGAACTAAAAATTCATATAATTTTGCATAGTTAATTTATAGATATTTTTATATCTGAAAATGTGTTCTGTCTCGCTGAAATCGTAATATATATTTAAAAATTTACCTTACTTGACCAGTTTTGATTGTTATATAATTATGAAGAAAGATTTTCAAAAATTTGTTTCTTAACAATTTTAGTTTTGTTGTCATATACTCTAGACTAGTCTATATATATGTATCAGTTGTCCAAAAATGAAGTCGAATTAAAACAAAATGAAGTGGAGAACAAAAAGGTTTTTTTTTTACATGGAAATAAAATAATTTCCGTCCTACTTCGATTTGGGTCTCTCGCAAGATTTTATAAAAGTAATTTTATGACATTTTAACTCTTTGTAATGATTCACTAAAACGTTCATATTTTCTTTTTGGTAGATTGGTCACGCACTTTTCATTGCAAATTGCAAAACTCATGTCAGCTAAAAGCAATCAATGCCAAGTTATGTTTAATAATATTATTTTATGAAAATTATAAAATCTTCGATTCTAATGTGAAATTAAACCCTGAAATATCAAAAATCGTGACTTTCAATAATTTATGTTCAGTTGTTCTTTTGTAAGGCGTTGCCTTTTCAATAAGATATGTTCAATAATTTTTTGTGATATATACTTCAATTTAAAAATAATTTTTCCGTTAATTTTTACACTCAAATTTTGACTTGGTAAATAATAATAAATATTGGCTTGAAAAAATCATTCAGTAAATATTTCTCATTCGCAACTGAATGGAATTTTTATTAAGAAATAAACGACAGCTGTTTTGAATAACATTACATAAAAATGTTTATTATAATAAACAGTCAGTTTGTTTTCCAATAATTTTTGTGATTTCATTAACAGTGACTAGATAAATATTGCTTTTGTAAATATTGAAAACAAACGTATTTTATTTTTATAAACAATTTTCTTAATTAATTTAATAAGAACAAAAACCTTAATTTACATGTCAAGAAATTTGTTACCGCTAAGTCATCACATTTTATGTCCTGCAACAATTACAGTAATAACAATCTATTACATATTTTTTACCATAATAATGTTATTTTGTAACGAATATCATAATTTTTATTAATTAAAAATATAATTATATCAATTAAAATAATATAGTTTCCCTTAAACTAACAAATAGTTACACTTGCTCTGTAACAGTTACAATTTTCCTATGTTTAAAAAAATTGTTATTTTTCTGAATTGTTTATTAATATAAAACAATTTTAATAGAAATAAATAACTGAATTAATAATTATGAAATTTAAACGACCAATTGTTAGAACTTTATAAATTCGATTTGCGTTTTAGTTAATCTAATGGTTAATAATCCATGAATAGTTAAATTTACTATCTAAAATCATTGGTTTAAGAATCTGTTCCTCTCAGTGCATTTCAGAATCATAGGCGATCAATATTGTCCGTTTAAAATAAAGTAGCTCATCGGGCTTTTTAACATTGTTTATCGAGTAAAGACAGTTGCAAATTTTGTTTATTTCATTTACAACCGATTTAATCATCCAAAGAATTTTAAAAATCCAAATTTATTTAAAAAATTTTATTTTACTTGAAATTGTCAAGTGGCGAAAAGATCTATTTTTTGCACAGCCTTAGATGCTTTAAAATTATCAGGTAAACCAATCCTTACATATAATCAGCCGAACAAATTCACCTTTTTCAAGAAGAATTTACACGAATAAAACTCGTATATATAGGTATATCATAACTCGATTTGCCACTTTGATCGGCCGTAAATGAAAATAAAATTTATATATAAATTTATATATGGAAAAAAATCAGATTTAGCAAATACGCTCAATAGACATTTTTCATGCACGTAAATATATCCTTAAAATATAAATCAACAAAAAATGTGCGAACTGTTTCAATTTTATTTAACAAAAAATTGACTAATTTGTTTAAAATCAACTGTTGAAGCACTGGAAAGAAAATCATTCTATATTCACTTCAATAAATTGACTCAACTGTGCAACTGAGTGAAAAAGAATCTTACCTTACCACAAGTTTTCCCACCGTATCATCTTTTCTTTTTAAAAACTAAATTGCCGCAATAAAAGAAATTTAACAAATAAGTAAAAAAATTCGTCACAAAAATGTGAGTGTTGAAATCTAATTTACAAGAGTGCGGAAGCATTTTGTCGCAAGCTACGGGTGCCATTAAATACCGGACGACCGTCAGAGCCGACGAACCGAGGAGTGTCAACGTGGATTCGATTGCGTAGATTTGCGTATTTTTATTTGCCCTTGTGACCGCCGTCACCTTTCTTATAGCCCCATTTCTTGTTATCCTCGTGGCCGCCCTTCTTGCCGTATTTTTCCTCGTGCTGATGATGCTGCTCGTGGCTCTCGTCGTGCTTGTGGCCCTTGTCCTCGTGGCTGTGATGGCCCTTCTCGTGTTTGCCGCTTTTCCCGTGCATTTCCTCGTCGTGCTCGCCACGGCGCTTGCCAGATTTATAATGTCCTCCTTTCTCGCTCTCGTGCTCGTGGTAGAACTCGCCGCTCTTCTCGTCGCCTTCCTCCTCGGAAATCTCGTCAAAAAATTCCGTCTTCTTCTCGTACTCGTCCTGTAACATATGTTTGTCACGCGGGTCGTAACAGCAGCCCGGGAAACAAAGTGCTCGTTATTGACAGAAACAAAGTGCCGTTAGTATAATTTTCCAACCACTCCGGCCTCGTGATTGTTACTGTTTGTCGTCGTTAAGATGAAGCGAAATGGAGACAGAGTCGGACTATTTTTTATTAGGAAATAATTTCGAAATTTGGTTCATTGGATGAATTACTTGCATAAATTATTTAAATAAAAAATTTTTTCAGATTTAATGTTAAAATAAAACACTATTGTAAGTTGCGTTATCGACACACGAAAACTACACGAATTATCATCGAAAAAGAATCACCTTCTTGTGAATCGTGTGTTGCCCCTTAGTGCTGTGACCTTTTTTATGCTCTCCTTTCTCATTAAACGAAATTTCCTTCTCCGCACTTTTTTCCTCGTGATGTTCTTTATGGTAACCTTCCTCGTCTTCGTGCTCCTTCTTTTCGCCTTTCTCTTCGTCGTAGTGATGCTTATGGTCTTCCTCGTCATGGTGTCCCTTTTCAGAGTTCTCGTGCTCGTGCTTGCTATCATAATTCTGTCGAACAGAAGCATGATGTTCATTATGTGATTGCAGTTATGAATAACATTTTCATGACAATTTTTGCGTAAAAGAAACCAAAAACAAAATCTGCGAAATTGTTTACAGTGACTGTGCTTAAAACTTATTAAATTTAAATGGTAACATCTGTTATCTAGAAGTAAGAAACCTAAGAACGATTTATTGATCTTACATTTCACCCGAACAGAGTTCGATATTAATTTTTCTTTAAATTATAATAGTAATAATTGTAAAGGCCTTTTTTTCAAGTTTCTTATTTCACTTTGCCTTTTATCAATGTTTTTATAAATTTTCAAACCAACCTTTTCCTCACTTTTATCAGATTCTTCGTGGTGTCCCTCGTGGTGTTCTTCACTTCCTCCTTCCTCGTGGCTTTCCGCCTTCTTTGCAGCCTTTTCATGATCTTTCTCCTCGTGATGAGTTTCCTCTTCAGCTTGATCTAAAACGTGAATTCGTAATTTTTTTTCGGGTTTCCTAGCATGTCGACTTTCCAAAACATCGCCATCTCTATTATTGCTGTATTTATATCGCTCGCTATTGGTATCGCTCGTTCTATCTTCATTTTCTTCCGGTTCATAATTTTTACTGATCTTCTCATCACTCGTATAAAAATGTTCATTACTAAGCCCATCGCCTTTGTATTTAGAATCGTAATTATCTTCATTTTCTTTCTCCAAATTTGAATTCTTTTTGCGCCAATTATCTACTTTGTTACCATAATTGACCACTGACTTGCGACTTTGTTTTTCTTCGTACCGCATTGTGGTAGTAGGAGAAAATTCGTCTTTTTTAGCAAATGGGTCAGAAAAACGGTCGGCGACCTTGTAATTGCGTACGGGCTCGCGATTTCGTCTCTCCTTGTAGCTCGAAGTAGTGTGAGGCGATTCGTCTGTCTGTGCAGACGGGTTATTGACATACTGGGTGACCTTGTGATTATCCACTGGACCGTGATTATGTTTCACCTTGTATCTCGGAGTAGTTGAAGAAAATTGGTCTTCCTCGAAAGACGAGTCCGTAAAACGGTCGGTAACTTTGTAATTATTGTGGCTTTTCGGAAAATCAGATTCAAATTTGTGCGAATCAAATTCGTTACCCCCATTAAGTTGCTGAGAAATTTTGGGCTTATCACTGGACTTAACGTTTACTTTGTAAGATATATCGGCGTGCTGTTCTTTACTTTTTTTCTTGCCTTTCTTTTTCTTCTTTGCGTATGTATTTTCTGACTCTGAAATGTGTCGCGATGGATTAGCGTCTTCATAATTA
>JABFOV010006174.1:0-11018 GCA_022817685.1 Aradophagus sp. ZL-2020
AGCCGAGCACCTGATGCGCGGCGCGTTTTCACCCCTGCCACAGTCATTCGCAGCATGCGAATGTCGTGTCACTGAAAAACCCGTAATAATAGCCTTAAGAGTAGTAAAAGAGATTAGAAAAGAGTAAAATATACTTGTATTATTTACTTCAAAAAACGGATTCTGGCAGTTGGACTATAAATGTAATAAGTAATTGCAGTTACTAAACTAATAATTATTATTCATTTTGAAAAAAAAAAACTGGTTCATTGTCATACTAAATAAATAACAATTAATTGTTCAGCAACCGAAATCGTTGTTTGTAAATGAAAGACTTTAAGTAATCACCTCGAGACTGTTAATGTTTAAGATCTCGATCTTTTAAGACCGTTGGGTTTCAAATTGAAAATCTTGGATCAAGATTAAATCATGCTAAAGGTGAAACAAAAGTCAATTTTGAAAATATTTTTTGACAGTAGAATGCACTCTTTTATTTGCTCACATGATTCATCGATCAAGCACATTCGTCTTAAAAGTCGGCATCGTCGCTTCTTCTTCTTCTTCTTCTTCTTTAGTGGCACCAAACTTGTGAAGTTTTCATGGCCATGGGCATCGTCGCAACTGAGCCAAATGTTTGATATCTTTTCAGGTAAATAGCGAAAAATTGTAACAAGTGTCAAGTACACTGTCATTGACATCGTCTACTAAGACAAGGCACGGCGATAAAACGGTCGATATCAATGCAGAACAACAACTGGCGTAAAAGAATTGCACTTTAATCAAATCGATATTCTAATTGCAGCCCGCTATCGGTTCATTAAATTAATCTCATCGCTTCATTAAATTTAACTAATCAGCATAACCGAAACGAAAATAACTTCTCGCGAATGAGAAACAAAAGAAGGAAAGGGAGATAATGACCGGCAGACATTTTCCTGCCAGATACGAAGTCCAAGGCTGGGAGCTTCTTTTCCAATTTAACTTTCTACTTAACACGGAAACAAAGAGGAGTACGTCGTCAATTTAATCAAGCAGGTGATCGTGTTAAGGTTAACCACGGACAAAAGATAGATAGACAAAACAGAAGCAACTGATGATTGAAAGTTGATTGATTTTCGATTGATAGGTGCAACCAAATGTGCTTCTAGGTGCACGTTTTTATGATGGAAATAATAATCCACTTGTTTTACTGTGCATATTTGGAGTAAACTTTGACCATATTTCTAAATATAATTAAGACGTCGCGCAAAGTTGTGTCAATCGAGCTTACTTTATAACGATTGGCAATTACAAGCAGCAATAAAGTCGCAATCGATTTTGCAGCGACTCGCACGATGGTAGATTATGTCCCTTTTTTTACGGCCTCTTATTATTGGTCTTGTCCGGAGGGTAAGGAAAAAGGACGAGCGAGGTGGCGCAAAAAAGCGCCAACAAATAACAGTAGCGCGCGCGACTGTTCTTTCTCGAGAGCTATATGTACGCGGCTGTTTTTGCCCGATCGCGCCGAGAGAAAAGCACTTGATACACTTGTTGCGATAACAATAAAAATCATGGCCGAAGGTTCGAGCAGAATTATGGGTACGTTCAAAAGCAAAAGCCGCGGTTTCAAGGGGGCACTTCTTTCGCTTATTAATTCGAGCTATTTGACTTTGTGATAGTGCGGCGCCGTGATTGTCGAACGCCGTTCGATCGAAGAGCCGTTGGCTAGTGGATCCCAAACCAACGGGCACCCGGGTTTGCGTGCCTACGCTGGCGCGTCGATGCCGGGGTTTCACTTTTTCCGGCTTTTCGACCGTGCGCCGCTTGTCATTGCTCCCGGTAAACTCCTTCCGCAATAACGTCGAAATCTCGTGCCCCTGATTTACCCCAAACTAATGCTAATCGCATGGGTCGTATCGAATGACAACAAGTCGAGCGGCTAATAGTCAGCAGCAAATCATAATCAACAAATCGTTAAAAGTAACGTAACATACTCGATGCAACAATGAATATTCGTTTTTGAGAGTTCGTTGTTGAATAAAATGCATTCCATTGTCGAATCAACGCAAGAAACACTGTTACCTCGTTTTGCCATATTTTTCATGTTTCAGGCCAAAGTAATTGCAATCCAATATCACCAATTAACAGACACACCAAAATTAATATTATATCATATTTTATTGGTCATAATTCACAACGTTTCGCAGAGCTTTTCGCAGAGCTCTGGAGAAAACTTCATTTACAAGTGTACATAAAAATGTTTATTACTTTGTTAATTTATGTCGGAATTCAAAAAAGCCAAGGGCCATTTGCTCCTCAGGCTTAGAATATTAATTCTGATAGGAGAAAAATTTTTTAAACTAATTATTACAAATTTGAAAAAAAAATGATAAAAACGCTTCACTTTTAAAACATGTATACCTTATGTAATTTTTACTAATTCTTCAAATAAATAGTATTATGCTAAAGGGGAAAGTCTAAACTTTATAACTGAGTAAAAGAAACCCGGTCCAAATTATTTCAAATATATTTCTTACAACGTAGAACTTAATCAATATATTCAGACTGTGTTCACGAACTTTTTGTCGGTAGTGTATGAAAACTTTGTATATAGATTGACCTGAAGGGGATTTTATAAAATCAAAACGTTTTCAATTATGACCAATAGAAAATGACATAATATTAATTTTGGTGTGTCTGTTAATTGGTGATATTGGATTCCAATTGCTTTATCATATTTTATTTGATAGCTACTGAGATTGTTATTGGAAAAGAAAAAAAAAAGTTTTTGTAAAACTAAAGCTTGGTTTATACTGGCTTGACGTCTGACGTCATATTTCGTCTGAGATATAAGCGTTCAAATGTTGAAACATAACGGAGTAACTGCACTATAAAGAAGATTCTTGCGAATGAGCATGCATAATTACTTATGCAATTTCGCGACAAATCTAGTGTACTGTTTGCACAACGACACGCTTGTTTGGAGAAATACGCAATGGCGTAAAAAGAGAAATTCTTTTCATTGCAAGTTCATTAGGCTCCCGTATTAAAATGGCCGCAAAATACTACTGTTATTGAATAAAAGATTGCCAATTTGAAGAAAACCTTGTTAATTCGCTAATTTTGCAAGCATTTAGAAATACTTGAATTTATTACACATTTTCACTTTCAATGATTAGCTTAACGAAGCGGATTTATAACAACGTAATTATTTTTCTTTTTCTTATCATTCCAAAGCTTGAATAAATTCAAGATACACACTAACGTCACTTAGCTAAACAAAAGACAAATTTTTGTTTTGCTACATTGTGAGGCAATGTAGAAGAATATATTTTAAATTCGTGGTTAAGTTCTTAAAAAGTTGAAAAAAAAAGCAATGGTTTTAATAATTGCTTTAACATGATTTCTTTTAAAAATCAGCACATGATTTTTAATAAAACGTAAACAAAATAACGTCGCTTTATCGTTTATTTGTTTAGTTATTTGCATTCTGAAAAACTAAGGCCAGTGTTTCAAAAATCTAGACGCGTTATTATCAACCGCGTGGCATTATAAACGGCATTTTAACAATAGCACAAAAAAAAGTCACAATACATACAAAACTATGTAAAATATTTGCGCACGTTTCATCGAGTGTTTGTGGTGAATTTTCATAAGAAAGCATATACTATATATCAGGCAGAAAAACAATATTCGTGTTTTAACGTTGAAACGCGTTTTAATAAAATCATTCGCAAAAATATGTCACGGATTGAAATAAACATTGCATCAAAGTGCGTAAAAACAAAGTGCGAGCAGAATTTTGCACGCGTCAAACTGTATTCATTAGTAATTTTTTGCAAAGTAAAACCACAGAAGTTTCAACATTGAAAAGTCAAATCTTCCCCCAAGACCACCGAACTTTCCGTCAAGTCTATCTGAAGATGAGCAGGGAAATAATTTGATAACAGTAATTTTTATCAAAATAATAATCCAAAAATGAAATATTTATATTTATTTATTTAAAAAGTTATAAAGAAAATACTTTCACCTTGAAGTGTAGCAAGTGTGTTTGAATCTAAATTCGGAAATCTTGAAGCAATTTTAATCGTGTTAAAGGCAAATCAAACAAAAACCATAAATAACGCTTTGCGGGAATTTTTAAACGCAATGTTAGCATCAATGCATATCGACGAAAACAGCTCGCTACTTCACGTCAGCTACGTCATACTCGCAGGTATTAAATAGAGCAGAACGCGCGGAATAATAAATCACGAATCGCAAGTCGTCGAACCGAAGCAACCTCAAAGCGAAGCGGAAAAAGAGCTTGAACGAAACAATGATCATCGAGTACGTAATTTTCGCCGGGCGGAATTTTATCCTTCTTATCCCGGGGTTCAGCAACAAAGAGTTGTTTCCCGCGAAGGGAAGCCTGTTTTAAAATATTACTAAAAAGAGATTTCAAATGTTCATCGAAAAAAGAGACTGTAGGATACATGTATATCATTGAAAATAAGTCTACTCATTTTTCTCTTCCCACTTCTACCCTGTACTGTTTTGTCAGCAGTTTTTTGCAATATTATGTATGGAATCGAAAATTATAAAAACATTGTAATATTTTTACAATATATTTGCGTTACAAAATTTATAGATATTATAGCGTGTTAAATGGCGAACGAGACTTAAAGAGGCAAAAAAAAAAAATCAAGTTTTTAAGCAGAAGAGGAAAACTCAGGACAACCTTGGGGCAACGATCTTAAGCTAGGGGCAACGTCCAAGCTTTTTTTTACGCACGTTAAACTGAACCAACCTAAATTGCTCGCTATATACCATTAGTTCGTTTTAGCTCAGCAATAACAAATACGTGTTTTCAATAAAAACCCATTGTTTCTGACATTTGCACTTTCAAAATTTTCCATATCCAAACACCGTAACACGTGTTTGCCACGTGCCACGTGGCAAACATGTTTTTACCAACAATATATTTAAATTCAGTTCTCTTCAAATCGAATATATCGAATAAATTGTTTCGTAATTTGCGGAAAAAAGAATACAATAATCATCGCCATAATGATAATCGTGATACCAGCAGATAAAACAAATTATAGGTAAGCCAAATTGAAAAACCTTCGTAAAAAAGTTGGAACGAGATACAAAACAGGTATCAGTGTAAGAATGTAAGTTTAGTCTCAAATAACAAGTCATGATAAAAAATGTGATTATGCTGTAAATGTCTAGTTAAATTATTAAGTAAAAAACTTACGACTCAACCTTGCTCACCATAATATAATTCGGAAAAGCTTGTTTGTCCGAATGAAGAGCAGACGAAATAGAAGAGAGAGAAAGGGACTCGCAAATGAGACAAGCTTGTCATTTGAAACGATCGAAGGGCCATTGTCGTGTGCCGAGTCCTAATGATTTATCGCTTCGAACGGGACGCCGTTGACTAGCAAACAAACGCGAATGTGCCAACCCGTGTGTTCCATATTCAGTGCCACGATTCGAAAGACGACGATCGATCGACTCGCGAATTCGCGACCCGGCGCCTACCCCCCCCCCTCCACCCCCTGTATCCTCCGTTCTCCCCGTACCCCGGCCCTGGCCCCACTCGAAACTCTCTCCCAAATCGAATTATGGCATTATATGGACGAGAGCGGAGTTCCATTCAAGTGCTTTCTCGATCAGCTGGCATGCGTGGCAGAAAGGAAAGAAAAAACTGCGGGGAAGGGGACATCGAACGTGCTTGCGCGGTGAAATTCCTTCCACGTTTCAGTTTGTTGTTGTTGTTGTTGTTATGTTAATGCTAGCCGAAGAAGCTCGGCCAACTTTCACGTCTCGCCATTCAATCGCATTACCAATAAGAATTTCGCCAAGTGCCGGGCTTGCGACAAGTTACCGGTCAACGAATTGGCGTAACCTCAAAGTACGAGATATTTTTGTTAATAGTTCGTAAATTGAGACAGTTTCACTGTCCTTTGATTGTTCTGAAAAATGATTACCAAATAAAATCAACTGCTCGTACGTGGAAAATACAAACGCATTATATTCTGACGGTGCGTGCGACTTTAGTAAACAGTTTGGCCATTTCAGATACGAGAAATATTCTTTTTTATCCAATTGTCGTTGAAATAGCAAGAATCGTCGTTGTTGTGACAGTTTTCGAGATGTTAAAGTGCCGACCATTGTTTTTATTTGATTTATTTAATTGACCATTAAAGCAACGTATGAAGTACTTGGCTGCTTATATTTAAACATAGATGGCGGTCACGTGATCTCTGCTTATTGGCGGGTGTGCACCTACAACAGCGTGTTCGCGTCAATAGGTGGCGCGACCGCATCAACGATAACTGGTTAAAGAAAAACAAACAATACGAGGAAATTGGAGAATGAAAAATTCTCATTTTTATTCAAACTACTTCGCTTCGTTTTTTCATGCCAATTTCTTATTAGCAGTAACAAAACATACGAAGTCAGTAGTATTTGAAATTCGGGGATCGAAGCAACGCCAGGCAAGTAGCTCGAAGCAGAAAAAGCGAAAAGAAGAGCCGTGAGTGCGCGGGTTGTTATACAGCAAGTATATAATGAAGCGGCGATGAACCGACACGAAGATGTGGCCCGGTTGGAGATATGCCATATGACTGTCAAATTCGCTGGCGAGCTAAGAAGAGTTGCACTTTTCATTGGGCGCGCAAAAAGCGTCGAACCAAACGAATAGGGGGAGGAAAACAAAGGCAACAGAAACGTACGGCCAGTGAGGTGAAGAGAAAAGACCGACTGCAAACCTCTTCGTTTAAACCAACACAAATACACGCGAGCCTTGGCACAGATTCTTTACTTGTAATGCGCTGGCGATTGCACTATGAACGGTAGAAACGAAGAAAGACCGAGCACGAGAAAAGAAAGGGGGCAACGAGATTATTATCATCATTATTGCTATTAGAATTCATTATTATTATTATTATTGTTGTTGTTGTTGTTGTTGTTGTTGTTGTTGTTAGGGATTATTATATTCACGTGAATGTCGTTATTCAATTCAAAATGCAAAGAAATAAGAGACTCGGGGATAATCCGTAATAAACTAATTATAAAACAGTTTTCAGTTTAATCTTTTTTCCCCTCTTTTATTTTTGGTGTTATTGTTTGTGATTCAGAATGAGGAGGGATACTTCAATTTGAATATTTGAGTACAGCTGCATAAGTGCTTTAATGATACATGTTCAAACACATAAATGAAAGCTTTGATGACGAGTATTCGTATATTATAAAGTATTGTCGTAGATAATGCACCTCGAAAGCATTCTCCTTGAATTGGAAAATGTGAAATGAAACACAAAAAAGGATGGTCGTATCTTTAGTCTCCATAAACAAAGATTACATAATACTTTTCGTGCAAATTTTATAATGAGTCGTCTAAAACAATACTTTGAAAACAATTTTTTGTCTTATTTATTTATTATTATCTTTTACATTTGTGTGCGGAATAATTTGCTGATACAACGGTACGAGAGGTTATTTGACACTGTTTTCTCGGTCGATAATGTTTCATGCAAATGAATAATTTCAACGTATTGCTGCGGCATTCAATTTCAAATATCAAATTTTCAGGCGATACTTGAAATTAAAAGGAAAAAAGACGACGGTCATCAATTCCAATTAAAAGGTATTAAAAGCGTCATTAGTTGGAACCAATCATTCCAGGCAGAGATTACAAGACTGATCGCGTTTCTGGCTTCTTTGAACGCGACGTGATTTTAATTAGACGAAAATGGTAATCTCATGTTGACTCTTTGGCCCTTAATTCGTCACAGTTCGAATAGCGCGCAGCACGAAACGAAGCGAGGGGAAGGGGCATCTTTTCGGATGCACCTTTGTCGACACTTTTCCGCCACGACGAGACCTCTTCTCAAAGGTGTTCGTGTCGAGTGCAAAGAAAGTGACGTCTTCTCAAGTGTTCTTCTCAACCTGTGCAATTAATTTCTATCAGCGACAACTTTCAACCCCGGCAATCATTTCCAGAACGAAATTAATTCGATCAAATTGCTACGGTTGCTGAAACTCTAAGTACAATTGTAGAAAAACAAAAAGAAACTGTACAAAAACAAAAGTAAGTGTAAAAGAGAAAACAAGTGGAAAAGTTAAAAATTGTTATGTAACTTTTGTATAACTTACTTATTTGTATTTTACTCGTCTCAGTTTATGTAAATCCAACTACAATTGCTCGAGCGACTTAACTGCAAGTTGCGTTTCACTCTAGTAACTGATGAAAATTATAATGTATGTAAAAATTAGATAAAAAAAATACCACGAATACCCAACTGTCCTATTTTGGTATATTTTTTGAGTCTAAGGCATGAAAAGTAACTTTAAAGTTCCGTAGTTCAGACTTTCAAAATGTCTGAAAAAGATATACTTATTTATAATGCAAAGCTTGCTTGAAAGAATTCATTGAGTTACAGCTGTTTGAGTAAACATGGGTCCCAGACAAACAATTTTGAAAAATGTACTTCTTATTCAAAACTGAATTATTTCCACTTTTTTTCCTTTTCAATTGAATCCTACGTAATGGATACTTGTATTAAAATTTAATTTGCTCAAATAATACACATCTTCGATCCTTTTGTGAAAGTGAATTCTACTTTTCTTTCCAATGAAAACTGTAGATTGTTTAAAATTATTTTTCACGTAATTTGTTTTCTTTTCGTATCGCGATTAAAGGGAATGCAGAATCGCCAACGCCCTCTAATGTAATAATTGCAAAGTTATGCCTGCGAGGAGGCCATAAATTTCGATAATAAATTTTATAGGATGAATGGAATAGAGGATGCGAAAAAAAGGGAGCGCACGATATAAACAACACGTTTTTAGGAGTTACTCAAGAAGCAAGTTATTTAGCAGAATATTAAAAGAATTAATGTCTTTCGTTAGAATATCGGATGCGCCACTTAACCCGGCGTTTGGTTAATAGAAAAATACAGTGCGAGTAACTCGCGCGTGAAATAACGAGACTAACGTTAACGTTTCATTAAACGTTAAAATCGGCCATTATTCCACAGCGAGTCATTCTAATCCCAAAACTGATGCGCTATTCATTTCTATTGTAAATGAAGTCGCGCGCGCGGATAAATATTTACCGGCGCGCATAATGGTGACGTAATACCCTGCAGAAAAGTCCGGCCATTGTCATAAAGGCGGCCGCGGTGCGTGCGAAAAACGGCTGGAAAATGCGGGACATGATACTACTCGGCACTTTGTTTAAAAGGTGCCATAGTTGTTATCATCGTTTTTGTCTCACATCTTTTTCGAATTCAAATACCGGAATTTATTATTATTCACACCATCATTATCTTTATTGTTAAAAAAATATTCTTATACAAATTATTGAAATGAGTAATTCCCGATACGTGAAAAAATAAAGTAATTAGGCTTGTCAAATGTTCAGTTCAGGTTTATCATATTATTTTGTATATATGTTTTAAACTTCATTTAAATCGTGACGTTTTGAAAGCGAAATGTGAAAGATTGAAGATGAAACGAAGCAATGAAAAGAAAAAACTTTACTAATTAAACTGTTAATTCTGTTTAAAAAACGCATGAATAGATAAACTAATCAGAATAAGTTATAATGTTTATAATATATGTATATACACTATGTTATATTGAACATTTATTTTTCTTGAAATATTGATTCTCTTCTTGATAAAAAAGAAGATCCATTTGATTAAGAAAGTATTTTGAAACATGTAATGCAAATTTTTCGATTATTTTTCTCGGTATACGTGAATCACACTGGCAACCGTAACTTTGACCTCGTTTGCAGTTGAACCAAAATCTTATAAATCTAATACTATGAAAATGATTGCATTTATTTTACGAGTAAATTGCAATAGAGACGGCAGTGCCGGTAGCAATTCATAGCGAAGAATTCATAGCGATAGAAAATTTGATCGTGACCTGATCGCAGGAAAATTGAATCTTTGCTGTATCAGAAATCTCTCCAACTACTTGATCAAGTTTCGATTCACTAATCTAATTAAAATCTTTATACAAGGAACAAGCTTGCGCCGGAAAACCAGTGCCGACTGCGAAATCTAAGGAAACGTTCAAGTTGGCAAGATAAATGCTGTTAGGGTGCAGATAAATTTGTGAATAGCTTTCCTTATCGCGAATACTTTCAGCTTTTCCGGTCGAGCGTTTTTCATACCACTCGTGATAAGTATACTCCGATAATGTTGCAGATCCTATATATCAATTTATTTAAACAAATCATTTTAATCAGCTGATATGATATACAGTTCAACAATTCGGAAATTTCTTCATTGTTTCTGTATGAGGGCAGATTCGGCCAATGTTAATCCACAAAAACGAATTCCCGATAATATGGACAGATAATACAAACTCTCATCACTTTTGCAAATCTTATTACTTTTTCCTTTTTCTTGGCATTTTATTGCATTACAATTGCAAATAAAGTTTATGATAATAAACTAATAGAAAATATTAATTTTACCAATAAACAATTTCATTTTATATTTTAATCAGTTTCATTTTGGAAATAGTTTTAGAAATAGATGGATTTTTAATGGATCCAAGTGACAGTACTTGATTAGCCTTTCATTTCTAAGATGTTCATTTCTATCGGTATTATGTTCTTTTTTCCTTTATCGTGGCTCCTGCTAATCATTTCCAAATCTAACAGAACGCACAATTTTCAAAAAAGTCATGGTACCTAAAATTCGGCCATGAATGAGGTCCTGAATTTGCCTACACTGAGAGAAATAGATTGTTGGACAAACAGTACTTACTGTTATGCTAACAGTCTTGACTGTACAGTCTGACTGTTGAAAATAGACTGTTACAGTAAGAGTCTAGACTGTGCATTCGTCCACCGACTCGATTGTGTTATGCCGCCATAACGATTATATCGCTTTTACAATGAAAAGAACATAACCTCAATTTAACAGTCAAGACTGTACAGTCGTAGACTGTGATTTTTTACAGTCAAAGACTGTTTACGAAACAGTTCAGACTGTCTACATAACAGTCTATTTTTCTCAATGTATAATTAGCCTTGAATGTTGCAC
>JABFOV010006175.1:0-11017 GCA_022817685.1 Aradophagus sp. ZL-2020
AAACATGTTGGACCATCGGATGTCCCCCCAAAAACCATGAAACTTTTTACTCGGCGACTTTTTTCATCAGAAGTATGTATATCGAGATATTGCCCTGGGGAAGATAAAATGGAACACCCTGTATATAAAAAATTAAATGATAACCAAATTGAATTAAAGCCTATGGGTTTTCTTAAAAAAAAAAAATTAATATTAATTAAATCAATTTTATTCAACGAAAATTTTCAATTCTGAATACTCAAGTCGTCCTTAGTTGTCTTATGAGTTAATAATGTTAATGATTGACAATTATCATCACGGGACGCTTCTCAAACAAAATAAATTCTGTATTTAATAAATATGTTTTATGCGATTTTTATTTTGGCAGGAATAAGATTAATAGTGTTACTAATAAATTTATTACTCACGCGATCTTGCACAGACCAGGTCGTGAGCAGCTTACTTGTCTTCTTTTCTTTTTTTATATTTATTTTTTGTCGCTACTTGCTTCGTGTCTTCCTGGAAACAGATCTTTCGGTAAGCGATATTCTCCGAATTGGAGTCCTTAAACCTGAATACTAAATAAAGAGAAAGATTGTGGATCTCAGTCTTACTCTTGCGCCTCAATCTCAAAGGAAGGTCTTCTCAGACAAAACAACCGATCAGTGAAGCGACTTATTACGAACTTGACGCAAAATGATTGTTTTCCAAACCGCACCAAGATAAAAATCGGAAGGTCTTCTCAGACAAAACAACCAATGAGCCAGGTAACTTATGGTAAGATCAGCAATAGGTAATTAAGGCCTCAAGATGCTCCTGCGAGGATTGATTGTTGGAGAAATAAGGTCATTTCGGATTAGCTTATTCTCACTTCAATCTCAGCAGGTCAGACTTTCAGCGGCGACCTTCGCAATTAACTCCACCGATAATATGATGATGCCTCCCTTAATATGATGATGATCCCTTTTATCCTCACTACACTTTATACACCGATGATCGACGTGAATCACGACGCGAAACTAAAGGCGTACAATTTCCTCGGTTACTTCGCATGATTTAATTCACTTTCTGATGAAGATCGATGAGATTTTCGTACTGAAGTGACCTAACACATCGCGGCCTATTTATAGTCTTCAAGTTTCCTGATTTTAGGATGACGAAATACCATACGATATTACGCAATAATTTTGAGAAATTTTGAAATTTGAGAAAAATTTGAATTTATGAACTCAATTTACAATAATTTCATTATTTGAATATGTCAAATTATAAAATTCTTTCAGCATTTTTATTTCTGCCCAACTGAAATCTACTGTAATTATCATTTCCATGTCAATTAACAAAAGAAATATATTCTAGAACATTCTAAAATGATTGATTGGAAAATTTGTTAAGAAAAATAATTATATCTGTCTAAATTATATATGAGTTTTTTACTTCTGCACCTTTCTAAATTACTAATTGCAAAAATAATTTAAATTTACATTCTGGAAAACTTTTTATAATGATTGTATTTGAACGTACTTAAAGCGTTTTAATTTTTTTTAGTTTCGTACTTTGATAAATGAATGGTTTATTAATAAATTGAA
This sequence comes from Aradophagus sp. ZL-2020, assembly GCA_022817685.1. Taxonomy (NCBI): domain Eukaryota; kingdom Metazoa; phylum Arthropoda; class Insecta; order Hymenoptera; family Scelionidae; genus Aradophagus; species Aradophagus sp. ZL-2020. The sequence goes on from JABFOV010006175.1 coordinate 1,569, forward strand.
TTTAATTTGTTCAGAATATTTCCAACTTGCGAGAAATTGAATTGATAATCGTAATAATTATTTAAATTTACATTATTGAAAACTTTTTTGAATGATTTTACTTGCAAGTTAAACTTTTAATATTTTTCTTTGTTCTAGAACAATTCTTTTTGTTATCTTACATTTTATAAAGTTAACTTATTTGGAATTATTCATTTTTAATATTAAAGTTATTGATTGTCAGTAAGAGTACTAGAATCAATTAGATTTAATTATTTAATTAACGTACTAAGAACAAAATGAGTTTATGCATTATCATAATTATTTATTTCTTGATGACAATCTTCTCACAATATTTAACGTTAATCAATTGCCATTATTTTAATTCCATTGACTCAATTCATCTGCAATGTCACAACCATCAATTAACAATTGCAAATTTTATTATAACTTATCCCAGTGTTTATCAATGCGATTGAAAAACAACAGTTTATTAATGTATAATAGGAACACTAGCAGAACCAATGCACTAGGCGAATATGAGATATAAGAAGGTTTCTAAAATACGATTCATGAATTGATTTTCTATCATCTTTGCCATGAGTGTTCACCCAATGCATATGATCCTTGCGCACCAATACTCGTGCGGAAAAAGGTCTATCGGTGTTATCACATTGGTGAAATAAATTCACCTATTTATGCTTCTTTTAGATTCGCTTAATTTCATGAATATTATAATTGCATTGATATGTCAAAATCTCAATTTAATTACAATCTTGAATCATGAATTTTTATTTCAATAAATTGTAAATTATCTCATCAATTTTATACACTAAATTTATATTTTGAAACGAAAGATTTTAATTTTATTATGAAATAGGTTTGCATACAAAAATATAACATTTTCTTGTCTCCTTATTTATCTGTATCTTCAATCTCTTACAATTATCAAATATTAACCAAAATTACGCTTCCGTATTTAACTAATAAATTATAAACTTTATCTGATGTCAATAAAGCAGACATATTTCTAATCCGCGGAACTAATTCAAATTCAATCTCATTATGTAACATTTTAGAATGTTACAGTGCCCCCCTCCCTCCAAATGAAGTGATTTCTTGAATCCTCAGGAACTGACTTCATTTAAAGAAAAAACAATTTAAAAGGAGTAATTATGTTAGGTTTAAAAGAATTCTTTATTTTTTCAGATCATTTAATATAATTTTATGTTGTACTAGTTCCCGTGCCATACGGACTCGTATTTCTTGGATTCTCTTTCGAAGGAATACTTCTTCTTGCGTCCTATGATTGTATCTCTGACGTGTTGACAGACAAACACTCCACAGTCATTGTTGCCAATTTGTTTAGTTAATTCAAGAACCGCTTTTATTTTCCATAATTTCCTGTTCTGGGTAACTTGAATTTCTTCCAATAATTTGAGGAGAAGTTGACATTGTTGAGGAATAGGGTTGTTCCAATTGTCCAAATACAATATGGTTTTTTTTTTTATGCTCAATTATTACTAAATTCCAATGGTTTTGTAGATGTAAAGGGACTAAAATTAGATCAGATAGGGCTATTTCTTTCGTGATCCATTTTTTACGCTTTGAGTTCAAGTCTTCTGGAGTTTCTCAAAAAAGAAAGAAGAGACAGCGGTTGCTTTTTACCCCAGATTGGTAAACCCCATTTGCAAAGGAGATTCATATAAGCCTTAATTATTTCATTATTCACCAAGTTTTGGCCTTTGAGAGTCAAGATGTTTTGACACTTCAACGGAAATTTTGAATTGGCATGGAATCTTTCTCCAAATTTGCGTAGTAACCAAAATAATTGATTCTTTTCTTCAGATGTTTGAAAGAGTTCAGCTCTACAACGAGCTAATCCTTCTTTTGATTCCTCTAACTTTTTAATCCATTTTTTCGTATCCTCCATTTCTCTTAATTCCTCGTCTTTGTTATCGATTAAAAAATACTTCTCATAAGTTTTTACCCAGATTTTCATTAAAGCTATTTCTTTTTCAAGACGTACGATCTCTGAGCTGCCATACCTCTCTTTTTTCTCAACATTACAGGTATATAATGTTTTATCACTTCTAGATCAAAGGATAATCCTACTGACTTGAGTTCCCTCTTAGCTCGTCGTGTTAGCTTCGCTTAACTGATCTTGCCCATTCTTCTATAGAATGGAAATTATTGCTTAATGATCAATCGTCGTTTGATACCCCCCCCCCCCCGACAAAATTTACATTGATTTTGGACGGATATTGCATGCAAACATTCAAAATTTTTTTACTCTGTTATTTGGTACAGATATGGGACTTCCACCCTGGGCAGCTTGAGTTTCCCCTTATCAGGGTTTTCACATCCTCGAGGGATAAGACCCACATTCTCCGCTCCATCTCTCGTCGCTCTAGTCGTATTCAATAGGACGGCCTACGCTTTTTCGGCATTCCTTTTATATTTAAGAAACATACATCTTGCTGTAATGCTTCAACTGTATTAATGTATGGTTTGATATCTACGCTATTAAAAACCCCTCGATTCTTATCACTATATAGATAGCCTAACAAAGATGACACTTTCCCCATCTTTTCCCTAATTACATTAGGTCCTCTATAAAATGAAAAAAATTTTGCAATTTTCTTTTCTGGTTTATTAGAAACATTACATGCAATCGCTAACACTGAATCACCTATTTTAAAATCGTGCAATTTATGACTATTATTAAATCTTTCTTTTTGTTTTTTCGCTTTCTTTTTGATTTTCTCTCTTCCTAATGTAACACTTGTTCCCTTGTCTTCTCTTCTATCAATTTCAAAGAATTTTGTCCAAGCTCTCTCAGGTTTCTTTCCCAAATGTAATTCCTTGGGTGTGAATCCTGTAGATTCATGAGTGATTTCATTGAGTGATTTCTTTGATAATCTCCATAATAGGTAACCAGCCAATCCTAGTTTGCTTCTCTCCTACCAAGGTTCTAAAAAATTGCGAGAGTTCTCGATTGACTCTTTCGACCGAATTTGCCTGGGGATGTTTTATTGACGTTAGCACTGGTTTGTTATTTTCATCCTTTAAATTGTCTAACCATTGGCGTGCAGTGAACTGCGTGCCTCTGTCAGACAAGATTCGTTTTGGTTTTTTAAATCAAGCGATATAATCATTCAATGATTATTGTACTTCGAGTTGTTGCTTTCTTTAAAGGATATAATTTAACGAATTCACTCACGACATCTATCGCGACGAGAAAATATCTCATTCCTGCCTTAGCTGTAGGCAGAGGACCATAAAAATCTATAGCTGAAATTTCATTTGGGGTTTCGGGCAAAATATTATGCATTTCTGCATAACATAATTGATTTGGTACTTTTTTACGTCGGCATGAATCACCTGACGCAACTCGTTTTCATCTTGTTTTTCACAATATAGGGGCATAGAAGTCTTCTGTGAGGATCTCCGCATACTTTCCCGCCCCCGCGTGCCCATATATCTCGTGGCATTCGTCAATCAAATAATTACGGTTCGTGGAAGAAATACTTTCCGTTTATTTTTACAATTTTTATAAATCACTTCATTTATTTTTTTATATTTGTCGAAATCAGTCAAATTAATTTTTTTATATTTGTCGGAATAAGTCAGTTTATTTTTCTTATAGTTTTATTCAAGTCTTACTCCTTACTGATATTTTTAAGCCTCTTTTGTAAGTCTTTTGGTAGCTTTTTAGCATGCTCATGAATCTTCAACTTTCCTTGCTGTTAATCATCTCGAGCAAAGAAACCGTTTCCTGAGAATGTTTGACGGTGAATTTAACATAAAATTTTATAGGGAGTCCAAGAGTCCAAGAGTCCTCCTTCTTTCACATTCTTCGGTTTAGGGAATTCTTTGATAGATCTGATCTTATCCGGATCTGGAGCAATTCCTTCCATTGTGAGAATGTAACCTAAGAATTTAACACTTTTCATCAAAAATTTAGATTTTGAAAAATTAATAATTATATTATATTCTCTATACCGCTACATTCTATGGGCTACATTCGTTCATAATGATGAACTACTGATTTGTGTAACGTTCGCGCGTCCAAGCACAGCCTAACATCCCGGTTTTCTTTTATCACGAATCTCAGCGGATTTATGTATGTACTGTAACGTGACGATTTTTTCAACAAATCCTTTCCACGCCCCTTCGCCACGGATTTGGAGTAAGTTGTTAATTTTTGCCTGCTTTATCGGGCTCAGCAACACACCAGAAGGGTCAGGATCGCCACCGGACTGAAACCGAAAATCTAACAGCAAAATCTGCCCTAATATTATTTATTTATTTATTCATTTATTTATTTATTTATTTATTTATTTATTTATTTATTGCACAACTATCAAAAAGTAACATATTACATAAAAAAATATACAAAGTACAAAATATATACAAAAATATATAAAGTGTGCAACAGGACAAGTCCGAGCATAAATCTGTTTAACGACTTTTCCAGGAAAGTATAATAATATAAACAAAACAGAAGTTTACATAAAGAACAAAAATAAAAGAACAGAATAACAGAATAAAAGAATATGAGAATAAGTGTTATTCACGTTTTGTTGTATAATATTACTTATTGTACGTAGAACAAATTATATTAATTATAATAAGATAAGTAATACATCGGTTTTAATTTTATTACGAAAGCCATAGGGGCCGAGATTCCAGAGGAGGCCGAGATTCCAGAGAGGCACTTGATTATAATAATAAGGAGCTCAATAAGTGAAGCTACACTCAAACTTTGATGTCCGATGTAATGGTACAGCTAAGTTGCTAGCGTGTCTAGTAACCAGTGAGCGCCTAGAGTGCAACTCAGAACAACGCATCAATCTATGTCGCAAATATATAGGCTGATTCGAGGCCAAGACAGAGTGGACTAGCATCAACAGATGCAGCACGAACCTCTGTTTCATACTCAGCCTACTTGAGTGGTATCGTGCATCGGTCAAGTGATCGTACTTCCGTAAGTTGAATGGAAATCTCAACCAGGAATTTTGTATCATTTGAACTCTATCAGAGAGTTGACTAGATGAATTGGGCCAATATACAATGTCTGCATAATCAAATAATGACAGTATCAGAGTTTGTATCTGATGAAGTTTTAAATACACAGGTAAACAGTACCGTAATAGGTACAGTTTACGTAGTCTGAGGAAGGCTGCCGGACATGTCTTTGCAATATAAGATTCGATGGACCAGCACGAATCAATATATAAACCCAAGGTTTTGCAGGCAACTGAAGCAATCTCCATGCCGTCTAATTTCGATTTCAGTGACGAGATGCTACGACCAAGTCTACCAGTAGGGTCCACAGTAAGCAAAGCAGATTTAGTTGGATTCAAAAAGAGTGCATTAGATCGCGACCATCTGCAAATCACATCCAGATCTCTCTGTAAGGCATCTCTCTGTAACTCTCCACAGGAAAATCAGCAGCATAAAGACTAAATTGAAGAGGGCCAAAAACAGAACATTGTGGGACACCTCTGCTAACCAATCTTTCAGACGAAAGGACAACAGAGCCGTCACGGAGAGTTAACTTAGTCTGCTGTACCCGACCAACCAAGTAATTTGAACACGATGTAATGACACGTTCAGAAAAACCAAGTTTCCTCAATTTCACCAGAAGCCGATCATGCGATGTGGTGTCAAACGCTTTGGAATAGTCCGGCATCAAAAGCGCTGATACCCCTCTGTTGTCAAATGATGTCAAAATACCATCTGAAAGATCTAGCAAAGCCGTTGTAGTATTGTATCTAGGTCGGAAACCGGACTGATGTGAAGGTAGGAGACTATAGTAATCCAGGTATTTCATCAGTTGCATTCGGTAAACTTTCTCAATAATTTGGAACAGAAATGACAAAATACTAATTGGTCTAAGGTCAGATAATTGAATAGGGTTCACCTTTTAGGAATCGGCTGGTTTAAACCATGTTTCTAGATCGCCGGGTAAGTTCGAGTAGCTAAGGAATAGTTAATAATATGAGTAACATGGTAAAAACAATATGACAAACACATCAATAGCATTTTACCCGAGATACCGTCAAGGCCAGCAGAGGTGAGTTTGGTCTTTCTCTCGAAATCGTACAACTCACCATCAGATATCAACGTTATGTCAAACATAGCTTGATTCTCACATACTGTCGATACGTCATGAACAGGAAAATTGTCAACACCATCTCTAGGAACTGTATCAATAAAATAATTATTGATCAAATCAGGATTGCTAAACATCGAACATTGGAGGTCATCGGACATCGAATCAGGATTGCTGTGACATCGGACATCAAAGATAAGTTAAGCTTTGGTAGCTTCAGACCTGCTCACTCGACACCCTGCCACAAATACTTAGGGTTGCCTTCAGCGAGCTTCTCAAAATAGCTGCGCCTAGCTTATCTGTAAGTATACTGTGCATGCCTCCTCGAATTAAGGTATCTAGATCTATTTAATTTAGTAGGATGTCGCTGTAACTTTCTAAAGGCAATAGGATGATTCAAGGATAACAAACCTTTTTCCGCGACTTTACAGTTACCGGTGAAAGTAAATCAAAGCTCGTAAGAATTTTAGAGTTAAGGATATGAACTGTAGAATCTATCGTATCGCCTCCAAATATATCATACCAATGAGTTCCAGAAGTCATAATAAAGCTCGCAAATTTCCCTTCCGTGAAACGGAATTTTCTGCGCAACTGTCTGGCTGCAGAAGACGCCAGGCAAGAATCCTTAATTTGCAATTACAAGGTCCCTCTACCAACAAATTTCATAATACAACAATTTCCAATTTTACAACGATTTATTCAATCAAGCACATTACGCCCCTCATGGGAAAGCAAAATTACAAACTCAGCTTTTATATCACCCCAAAGGCCAGCCAAACTACAACCAAGATCGCCCCAATTGGCCAGCAACCGTTTCAAAACAACCACATCCTCATACAATCACGCACAACCACACAATTCTCAACTGCTACAAACGCCCTGCGGCCTGCAAACACACAATTACACACACGTAATCTGACAAAATCATCCACACCAAGTACACACTTACACACACACTTACCGGCACGGTACTTCCGTGCGACCCCGGAAATCGCCCCGCATATTCTCAATGACCCTTTTTCCGACGTGTAATTTATCCCACTCTCTATGAAACCCACACAATCGGATAAAACTACTACAGTCCGGCCTCAGAATCTTGTTCTTCTTCTTTAGCAATATGCACTGACGATCCCTTGCTCTTCTGTGTCGTCTGTTCATTGTGGAGGTCTATTATTCCTCGATTTTGCCTGAAGAAATTTATTCTTATTATGCAATCACAACCTAAATATGGATTGGCTCGTGGTGGAATGGCCCAAGCTTCACGACCAGCCTCCCACACCTCGAGGAAATTGCGGATGTGCGAAAATCTGTACGCAAATCAATTGCTCTGCAGCTGAATATCGAGCCCTTTTCTGAACCGTTTCAATGGTTTGGAACAATTTCATGGTCCAAACTCCTACGTATCTACGAATACGTGATTGTAATGTAATTGCAAAAATTTGCCAACGCGCACGCAAGGTGCAGTTTCCACACACACTCCTGTCTCTTTCTCTCAGAGCTGTGCTGTTAAGAAAGAAGATGCAGATGATGCACGGAATTATATATTTCGTATCGTGCAGAGCGCTGAGTATGCGCATGAAATTGTATTTTTGCAAAAGGCAACCCGTCCCAAAAGGTTCCGTTTTGGAAGCCCTCAATCCGGCGCTCGACGAACAGGGTATTCTACGATTCGGTGGACAACTCAAGCGTGCTGATCTCCCTCACGCTCAGCGATATCCAATACTACTACCACGTCACCCAGTGACAATGAAAATTGTGCGATACGCACATTTTTAAACGTTGCACGGCGGCGTGCAACTCAATCTCCAAATTTTTGCGACTGCAATTTTGGATACCCTGCCCACGCGATTTGCATTAAAAGGTGCGTTACTTGCGCGCGACATCGCGCCGAATTTATAACTCAAAAAAATGAGCCCTATTCCTCCCGAGTGTTGCTAGGCAGCGCGTGTATTTTCTTGCGTAGTCCTTGACTACGCAAGTTCTTTTCGCTTACGATCCGCCCCAGAGCGCGGACATCGTATCCACAAAGCATGGATAGCCGTGATCGTGCGTGTTTACACAACAGGTACATACATCGAGCTTGTCGATACTTATCCTTTCTAGCTGCATTGCGACAATTCGTCGCACGCAGAGGAATGCCAGACACGCTGTACAGTGATCAAGGCACAGAGTTTGATGGCGCTGACGCCGAGCTCCGGCGAATTGTTCGCGGGATTTCGCAAAATAGCGTCATTTTTAACACATTCAAGTGTAACGGCCTCAAGTGGGAATTTATCCTACCCTCTTCCCCCGGCTTCGGGCCCCGAAGGGGGTCGAAGGGGGAGGGGCCTCCATAGGGGGGGTCAGGAACCCACAGATTCCGGGGAATAACGCCCCCGCGGGATACCCCAGTGCAGCCTAGGCAAGCTGGATCCGTGATGCTGACAAAGTGGACTTTTGCCGGAAAACTGAGTCGGTTAGCGGAAAGTGCGCCATTGGGCGTGCGGAGTTGTGACTGTGGAAACTCGGTCACCTCACTGTGCGAAACAATGAGCGATGGATGCCATATAACGATACTTTGAACTGCAAGCACTATCTGATGAGGTGATGAAACGTGCGGAGCGTGGTGTCCGCTCCAACAACGAGTTGAACTTGTGTGGTATTTTGACCTGATTGCGCTCAGGCGTACTTGATTGCCTAGAAAGGCCAGGAATGGACTTTCGAACCGTGACCATTCAAGGTTACAATGGTACGCAGGGGGAGGGCTTAACACCAGGCCCGCCTCTGTCCGGGGCTGGCGCGGCGGTCCGTGCGTGGAAACACGTGTGGACCGATCGTGCGATGCGTACGGTCAGAGGTTTTCGCCCTCCATTGGGTTGGCCTCTGCGGGGTTGTCGTTTCAGGCAAGCTATGGCGGGGGAAATTTCAGTCCGGGTGTGCTCTACGAGCGGAAAACCAGGCCTGTCGCCTACGGCGACAGTGTCGTGAGACAATGTCTTTCCAATAACAAATAATTATAAAAATTAGTGACGACGCGTCACTGCGCGTGAATAAAAAGAAAAACCCGAAAACACGCAGCAACGACGCGTTGCTGATCCCAACGTGGTCTTGACACGAGACCCGACCTAGTCCCGCGCGTTGCCCTTCTCGGACCCGCCTACAGATGCAATCCTTTGCGGAGATGACGGATCCTGGCTCGAGCGACACGTTCGGGTTACCAGGGACAAGCCTTATGGCTGATGGAAAAAGTAGGATGGATCAGCTTATTGAGCTGGGGAAGGAAAGAGGAACAAGATTCGCGAACGCGACACAAAGTTTCCCCCCAACTCAGACACTGAGTACCTAGTCCGGCAAAGGGAGCACCGAGAGA